>CAJVPI010000184.1:0-44652 GCA_910592345.1 Paraglomus brasilianum
GGCCACAGCATGCGACGTTTACCCGTCAGAACCCCGGCCCTGACTTCGGTGGACGCGCCTGTTGTGAACGTTCTTCAGTGTTCTTTGACTATGATATGGTTGCTCATCCATTCTCTTTGTTATTATCAAAGTAGGCTTTTTGACGCACATACGACACTTTACTACAACTTTTGAACAAGTCTTTGAAACGACAACACGATTTATCGACCACATAGCAGACGAGAGAGGTTGCACAAGAACAAACATCTCGCATGCTTTTTCATTATTAATGTGTACCACACCGAGTATGATGATACTGCGATAAAAGAAGTTTGGAGCATTGTATTATACGTACGTTTATACTATACTTATTCGGATATTCGACGTCTTTTCAGATATCTTCTCATCTTTGGTCATAAAATAACACAAAAAATTATTATTATATCTGTTTATACTACTAGGAATTATAATACACAAGGTGTCACCGCCTCGATTTCTATAATCTCGCTCTATACTTGGAATATTTCTTGCTTTACTCGGTAACACAAATAATCAAGCATGCCTCTTCTCTTAACTACTGATAAAGCGTTTTAACCTTTCTTACTGAAGAGACGTGGCGACAACCAGAGCCCTAACATAAACGACTAGTATGAGGGTAAGTAGAAGAAAAGGCCTTTAGCCATTATGAAAAGGTTAGATAAACAAGAAGAGTGGTGAGTGAAGTACGTAATAATAAGAGTGGAAGTAAAAACTTAAATAGAGCTTTATTCAATGGACAATAGATCAAAAAACTTGTAGATAAATATTTTTTATTATTTTTAGTCCAGCTATAAACAAAATTACTATGTCAAAGTGTTGCATGCATGGAACTTATATACATAATATTTACTTATCCACAACAACTCCCTCTTTTACAGCTGAAAGCAAAAATATCTCCATCCCGATTGAAACTCACAAAGAAAGACGCTATTATAAACAATACTACATTAACAACTGAAAAAGACCCGCACCGAATACAATAGCAAGAAAAAGGCATTTTAAACATGAGGTAAGAATTCTTACTGGATATCTGTTGAGTGGTTTGTATCCTAGGTATGCTGCCACTAGGTGTAAAAATCGGATTATTTGAAAGCGCATCGGGCCACACCTGTAGATTGTTTAGCTTTTGGGTTATAACATAGTATGCGTATCTGAAGGAACGCTGTCACTAGCAAAGCACATAGGGTGTAAAGTAATCAAAACCCTTACCGAAAAAAAGAAATACTTTGTGTTTGGGGGCTTGATTGATCTAAATAATCTACTTGTTGTTAACGTTCGTAATCCGTTCCGAAACGCCGACTGTAGCTTATCACGCTCGGACTTGTGGTGAATAGGATACATGGACTACTGAATTGAAAGCGCATCATGGCGAAGTTTACCCGCCAGAACCCCGGCCCTGACTTCGGTGGACACGCCTGTTGTGAACATTCTTCAGTGGTCTTTGACTATGATGATATGGTCTCACCCATTCTCTCCTCTTTGTTATCATTAGTAACAAACGGGCTGACATTGCGATATCAAAGTAGGCTTCTTGAACCAAGATCGCTATATGTCATCAGACTTGTGTGGCGATGACGTATCTCTCCCTAGATTTCTGCACAGCTCGACAGTAACGTTTTTGAGGTCTTTACTAGGCACACATAGGTGGCTCCTCGACTGAGTTTTTTTCCAATATTAAGTTGATGTATTTGTGTAGGGTTTGAAATTACTACTGCTGTCAGGAGGGGTTGATACTCTCAGTTTTTTCCGGAGCTTCCATTAACAAACTGTATAGTAATGCCCTTTTCTGAGGCGGATGATAGTGTGGGGGATGAGAAAGATGTGGTGGTATATGTACTCAAAGTTGTGTAATTCAATACAGAGTTTGTTTTCGTGTAGCGAGTTTATCCACTATAGATACTTTCGAACTCGGTTTGGTTTTTTTGGTTCAATCGTACATAATTTCGAGGTCAGATAATTTTGTGGACGGACTGCTTCCGGAAATGTATTGGCTTTGACAGTAAATATTGCTATATTGTTTTGTACTTGGATTATTGATTTATAGTTCCAATTCGGAGCCAAGGGCATTGATTTGGGCACCTTCGAGGAAGTATTACATTTAAATGCGTTTATCTACGATAGCTTGTGGGTTGGTAAAAGTGTCATATAGTTTTGGCTATAGAATTTGTATACGTACAGATATTAATATTCCGTTTTCACGAACGTCGGTCACTGTGCCGGCGATTTCTACTACATCGTCTGTTTGTGACATGCCAGTCTGAGTTTTCTTTGGGGACATAGACTTGCAGATGGCGCGAATCGGTTTGTTTGCAAAATGCCATCTGCTTAAAGCAAAACAGTTTCAGTCTTAAATTTTTCTTTAACGTCCTATAAGTGGATGGCGGGTGAGCATTGTTAACTTATAGGTTGTTGATATGGGAAGGAACAGGACATATTTGGGTTTTGTATTGTGTATAAGGAGATTGGGCAATTTAATGTTCAATTTGTAGGGAGATGGTGTTGGTTTTATACCCTTTTTAATGTATTTTTTTTTACATATCCAACGATATGGAAGACAAGCATGAGATATGCCAGATACTGCTCTAAGTCTCTGGTTATTCACCTTATACCAATAAACTTTTGTGTTTCTGAATAGTTATTTCTTGATGGTATTGAGGTATCTGGCTGTCCAACACAAGCTTTTTAGAGGCAAACTGTCTTGAAATTGTCATATAAGACACCTTTGTGATATTGTTTGTCAATTTAATTGTCTCATCTTACAACACAAACATTGATCTAAGGCTTTCTTGTAACTTCTTGGGATGACCACTCACTCACTTTCCTCCCTTTTTTTTAAAGATTATAACAGATAGTTGATATTGTGATGCCAGCCAAACACACAATTGTAATATGGTTTGTTTTGAGTGTTATCATTAAAAGTAATATCTCAACAACGTCTATTTACAGTTTGATGTGTGCGAAACACACACTGTATGTTATATATTGCTACGATTCTCTATATTATATATTATTCTGATCTGACATACAACATATGCGTATTCCAATCAAATAAGTATATTATCTCAATTCTGCTACGAAAATAATGATAACATTATAATAGTTAATATTAACTGATCGGGTTGGAAAAGCTGTATATGCTTACATGCAGGTAGTCGGTCAAGCTTGCCTTTCAAGTTATGTATTAGAACATGCAAATACTATAAGTTTCGGTTATGTACGCATTCCGTAGAATAAATGAACAGAATTATGTGTTACGTAGCACGACATACTCTCCTAATCAATAAAAGCGAAGCAAACAAATGATACTGCAGTATAAGCACAAACCAGTTTTATAACATATTCAAATACCCATTTACGGAAATCGAAAACTCAAACACCCTGCTACTGATTTAGTGAGTTCTACTCCCAATGACCACCAACAATGTATCAAACAGTTTTTCCAACACAAGTGCTACTAGCAGTTTTCCTGCATCAATGCCAAATAACATTGTAGATCAAGGTAGTTTTCCCAAAATCATACTCAAATTAATGGAACAAGGGCATACTTCAGCTGATGCACAAATAAGAGAATTGGTAAGAGACATTCAATATTCGGAGAACATCTATGCACTCAAGTACATTCTTGAACATAAAGGGGCTTCTGTGTCAGTAGAGGTCCTACAAGTGGCTATGAAGAGCCTTTATTGTGTTACCCAAGAAACTGATGAAGTATTTTCAAAAGAAACGACTATTAAATTAGAATGGCTGCTACGAACTATTATAGTTATATTGGAACAAATGTGCCAGCATGGGTGTCAATTTACATGTCAGTTTCTTGATGGCATTAGAAAAGCCATGTCTGTGTACAAAAAGATGGATGAAAAGGCTATACAAGTTGGCAGAGAAATTTGGAAACCAAATTGTGCAGAATTTAATAAACTTAATGGAGATGTCAGCTATAGTTGCAATTACAATAATAAATATCTTTTTAGAATTATTAAGAACACATTAAACAGTCTTTGTGGTGATAGAAATGCACAGCAGACAAATGCTGATCGAGCAGTTGCAGCATTGAAAGCCTTACTTGTTTCTGTACCCACTTTAGTTAAAATTGGAATTAAAATGACTACAGGAGTTGATGTTCCTTTTGGTGATTTTGATTTGGAGAGATCATGGAAATATCTAGCAGAAGCATTTCATGTTGAACCGTCAGGGAAGCCATGGTATACAACTTGGAGAAGGCTTATTATATTACAAGACTGTCTGGACAAATGGTACCAACAAGAAGAGTCTACTATTTCAACAAGTTTCAAAGAGAGAGTTTTTCTTGAATATCTCTGGTATCATGTTAGTTTATGTTATTCTGATGACACAGAGAATCAAAATATTAGTGATACACTTTGGTTTGGTATTTTAGATATCATCCAACAGCTTGTCCAAACAACATCTTCTATGACTACACAGGCTATTTGTTATTACATAGCATTAGACTCATTGAACAATGCAGCTAGTGAATTTATTCAATTTAAATCAATTGAAGTCTTATTGAGTCTTGAAGCTAATAATAGTAAACTATTTGTTACTACCCCTAATGATATTGCTGCTTGTGATGATGAATATATACCAAGGCTGGTAGGAATTTACTATTATTTGAAAGAAAAATCAGAAGTTGAATCAAAAATGCTTTTGAGGTACTTACCAGATAAGCTAGATATAGAGGCAAGTACTCTAGATAAGAAAGGGAAGGGAAGTGATAAAGATATGCATGATTATGATGAGAGAACCCCAATTGACTATATTGCAGAAGATCTGACATGCACAATTACTTGTGAAGCAGTTGGTGATATGTACCAGCTCAACTGCCAACATTTTGTTAGTTCCAAGGTTCTCATATCATTAAAGAGACTAGAATGTCCTTACTGCAGAAGTCAGATTAGAAAGAATGAAGTGTACTATTTACCACAGCAAACAATATACAACAACATTCAATATTGTACTGATTATCAAGATGAACATGATTTTTATGATGGCAACAATATGGTTACAGAAATAATTGATGATCATGTTGATATTAAAAGGCAGAAGAAGAAAAACAGTAAAAGAAAGATTAATTCTGGATCCACTTGGAATTCAATCTGGAAGACATTAACTGCACCAAACATAAACAAATTACATTATAAGGCTAAAAGTGCATACAACAATAATAACTTGGAAAGTGCCTTGGATATCTACACACAAATATTACAAAATAGTCCCACAAATTATGTTGCACTGTGTAATAGAGCAGCCATCAAGTTAAGGATGAAACATTTTGAAAAAGCTTTGTTTGATATTGAAACAGCAATTAATGCAAACAAAGTTTATGAACATGCTTGGTATTTGAGCTTAATGGCACATCTGGAACTTGGTGATAAGGAAAAAGTTGCAGAAGATATTAAGCACATTTATAGAATCTATGGGCGGGACTTTGCTTTTGATTTGATCTATGAATTTGTAAACAAACTTGAACATTTTGATGCTGAATGGTTTAAAGTTCTTGTGGATTCTTACCCTGTCAAAGCATTATATATCTTAAATGACATTAAACAATGGCAAGCATTGTGTCAGCAGCAGTTTGGAACAGATGGACATGATGGATGGTACAATTCTGCTGTAGCTTGGTATAACAAGTATAGCAACACATTACAAGTTTTTACAAGAAAAGGAAAAGAAAAAGTTTACTATATGCAAAGAAGTAAGTAAATATCTGGGGGGTTTTTTTCTCATTCATGCACACTAAATTATTTATATTGTTAGGTTATCTGAAAGCACATTTTGCTTTTGAGAGCTGTACTGAAAATCTAAATAATGTTTACTCTCAGTATGTAAAGTTTGTCCATTGTTTTTGCTCTTAGTATTAGTTATAGTGTTATTACTAACATTTATCATCTAATAGTAATACGAAATATGCAAGCCTTTACAAGAATAATAAGGTACATTTTACAATGATATGATAATTATTGTTAAACCATATATTATTTTAGAGTATTAACTAATAAGAATCATTATTGTATTAGTTAACAATACCCATATTTCAAGTACCTCCAAGTAAATACAAACTTAGCTTGTTGTTGCTTTATAAGGATTCTATAACAGCAACAAAATTAACAATTTTAGTAAGTATGTTATGTGTTATTTATTCAGACCAAGTTGTATTATTAAACAAGCATTTAAATTGGTAGATACAGACATCGACGACAAAGGCAATACAATATCAAATGAATGTTAAAACTAGGGTCTACGCTGAATACATTTTACCATGTGTAATTAACATTCCGTCTGAAGATGATGTTACTATGGAATTTTCTACCAGTGATGTTGGGGTATGATTCAAATTTATACATTGATTTAGAATAACCTCTTTTTTTATTCTGACTTGACTTTATTTTAGTCCCGCGTGCGTCTTTATTGGGTTTGTTTGTATACGGAAGAAGAGTTAGAGACTGTGGAAAATAATGTAAAAGTTGAAACTCTATCAACTGGTGTCAAAATAATTGACTATGACCAATTTTATTATCGGAACAAATATTTCATAGTCGATAATTAGAAGATATATAAGTGAGCAATTGGTCATGTCATCTACAGTATACGGTATATTTATTTAGAATGTTGGAATCTAATATGGGCAACTTTTGAAATTACCAAATATAGACAATTCAAAAAAAAAAAAACTCACAAACCATATGATAAAAATAATTGGAAAAGAGGTTGAATATTTACACAGATATTCTCACGAAGTATAAGGCTCTATCTGTAGTGCATTTATCAAGTTAGATATAAATAGTTTTGAAAAGCTTGTTTAATATTGAGACAGTGTCGATACACGTGAGAGAGCGATCGTATACCGGCCTTGAGATTTAACTCTTCTAACGAGACCTCCATTAATGTTAAACCTGTAAATGACGATTAGTGATCATAACGTTGGTTTTCAAATTACTCACGATGCTTGATCAGTCTCGTATACGCTGTCGCTAGATATTATTTAACCTCGAGTTCTTACGTCAACTTTTTTGATAAAATTAATTTCAAAAGCCTATAGGTCGGGGAAGTTATTCTACGAGAAACGCGTCTATCAGGAGTTAAATAATATTCCTAGTGTCAAAATTTTTGCGAATCGATGGCAAGATCGGCTCCGTTTACTATCGATGCGGGAAAACGGTTTACACTTTTACCGACAATAAGGTAAATTTACCAGGGAATTATAATTAGAATATAGAGAACTATTCGGAATGTACGTGGGAATTATAAGAATGATATCGAAATTAAAGAATTAAACAATGCTAAAGATTAAGGAAATTACGACCACTTATAACTATCCTATCTATTGTTGATTAATCGGAAAGTTCGCTGCTGTGAAAATTTTACTAAAGTAGACAACGTGACTATGTGTGTAACTGACACAAATTCCGCACGCAAGCGTTTGTGCGTTTGATATCGTATCCATTGTGCAACTTGTGCCGCTGATTGACCGCTGAAGTCATCTTTGCACTTGGCATAAGTGGAACTGATGAATAGACGCTTGTGCCTTGGGAATAAGAAAAAGGCTGAACAAGATGTTATACTTATTTAGGCAAAACGATGCATCTATGAGCACTTTAATGTACTATACCATAAAAATATACTTGCAAAGTTTCATGTTTCTTTGATTGTTTTTGTTGCACGACTAAAAAATTTTATTCCAAAACTTTTGTACGCACTGCAATTTGATGAAACAACTACCAAGAAAATAATAACGAATTTTTAATTATCAAATATTGACTTTTTTTTAAACAAAGCTTATGCAAAGAAAATACAATGGCATATGGCGACATGATTCTGACTTTACCGCTCATTAACAAATCCGACGACGTTGGGTGACATGGCAACACGTTTAATTATCTGACTGATATTTTCGTTAATGCAGACTATTTGTTAAAACAGCTTATGTTATAAATACAGATGAACTCGTTTGTTCAGAAAAAAGCTTTGTTATAAGACCATCTTTGTTCCATATTCCACTGTGTAGTTTGATGCTGAGGAATAAATTAGCTAATTTATATAAAGTTTAATATGTACTATGGTTGTATTGCCTCCGACAGAAACTTTGTATGTTATCCAATAAATAATTGCGATAGCCGTATGACATTCAATTGCTTTATCTATTCGCTTGAGTACTAATTTCAATATGCAACCGAGCACATTAAACACAATGGCTTGCCGTGAATCACTTGAGTAACGTGAGAAACAAACCGACGAAATAGGCATTTGTTTTCCGGATGTAAGCATACTTATTTGACCATTACACAATTGCTAAATTGTCTATGCCTGCCTTTCTTGTTGTTCTATTTTAAATTTTGTTGATGTACTTGACCATACACGGTAAATTCACAACTAGGTCAACTATCCTGTACTAAGCCAGATATGGAAGTTGTTCAATGGAATGCATATTTATTTATATCGGCGTAAAAGGAATAAACGCAAACGTACGCAAACGTACTTTTTTTTATGAACGTAAGAACAATGTAATTACAACTGCACAAATTATGTCTAGGGTAACAGTAATGTACATTGACATTGTTTCTATAAACATTGCTGTTAAAATACTACTAACAAAAACACTAGTACCCCTATCTATACGAGTTCTGTCATCGCTATACGTATTGCGAACGATAAATAATATCTCAACAAGTCTATATCATAGTCGCTATATATTGGTATACTGTGTACGGTATGTGCAACAAATCAAGGGTTATCCCTTAGGCATGCTTTTAAGCTCGCTCGTATATTGTTGCACAATCTTGTCAAACAAATAAACCCGAGTACAGCTTTGGCTCCTTCTTTCGATCTAAACAAAGATTAGGGGGCGATATTAATATACACCTTGTGGTTTCAAGAGCACTTTGTACAACAATAGCAAGAATAACCACACGAAAGGCTTGGATAGGCAATTGACAGTATATATAAAGATTACTTTTGACGTCCCTTTGGAAATTATCCTAACTAACAAAGTTAAACTTTTTAAGTTTAACTGGCTTGACACTTGATTTACGGCACAAGCAGTAATATCTCAGAGACTTTTTATAGAATGGCAACGTATTCGCCTCCAAACACTGGTTATTATGACCCTAACTCAAACGGTTCTTCCAATAAACCGACCGTGGTTAAACTTGACAAACCTGCAGTTCACTCGACCATGGCTGAACTTAACAAACCTGCAGTTCACCCGACCATGGTTGAATTTAACAAACCTGCAGCAGTTCACCCGACCATGGTTGAATTTAACAAACCTGTAGTTCATCCGACCAATCCGCAGGCGACGGTTGTTCCTGTATATAACAATTTCCCAGGCGCTAATTCCCAGGCGGTTGATCCTGTATATAACAATTTTCTCCCAGGCGCTAATTCCCAGGCGGTTGATCCTGCAACGGGAATACCATACATGGTTGTAACAACGCGAAGAGAAGGATGCACATGCAGTTGGGAAATGGCTGTCTCAATAGCTGCTATTCTGCTAATTTTGGTCGGAAGTGTACTGTTGGGCGTTGGACTATCAAATTGCGCTTACTATTGTTATCTGGAAGATTATAACATGTATTGTTCTGGTATTGCGCTTTTGTGTATAGGAATTGTTATGGGTATAAGTGTCATAGTTGCATTTTTGGTTCGTCGCAATCGGGTAACCACCACAACTATGCAGCCGTTTCGACAATATCAACCATAGTTAACTGTGAATTTATGTTAGAGAGCTTGTTAAAATCCTACATTTATACTATGTTCAAAAGTACATTGCTTTAAATGCATAAATTGGAAGGAGAATAGAATGGAAACGAATTTTAATAATTTTGATTTGATAATGTAAACAATACTATTTGACAAATACTATGTAATTTTATATCTCCTTTGCGTGAATGAGTATAATTAGTATGATGTGATGTTAATATTTTGTATTTAAACTACTCTATTAAACTTATTCGCTTTGCTTTCTACTTGGAAAAAACATGAATGAATATACACAAGTCGACTAACCCAAAAAGGCATCAACTGATGATTGACATTCAGATTACTCGACATGCCTATCCACTAAATTGACTTACTTCTTCTATCTACTATTTATTTACGCCTCATATCGATTGTTATACAGTACAACATCCGTATATAAATAACAGAGTTTATGGATGGTAAACAGGTTATTTTATCTTATCGTATTGTTGGTAAAATATTGTTCGAATGAAAAGTTATCGAATAGCATCCATCAAACATAAACTTAATTCAAAACTCTTGCACGTTCGAATCAATTCTGTGTTTGTGTTATGTGAGTTGATGCACAAAGATGTTGAATGGGACATCTCTTTCATGCGGTTGTCAAGCCACTTATTACACACAAAAGTTTTCCTTTTCCTCTACGAGTACAGTGCCATTTTTGAGTTAGTCTGCTTCTATTAATACCAATTTAACGGAGTAAAATAAAAATAGACAAAAGTTTATACAAAATGAAATGAAACAACATCAAAGATAATCTTGCTAACGACTCTAGGTGTATTCCTTCCGTATTGCTTCTAAATAAATGTTTGACATGGCTCGATAGTACATTTTATCTCAACAAAAACGGTTCAGGATCTCCGGACTTATGTTTTCAAATTTTAATATTCTCAAATGGTACGAAACCCGCGTACAATAAATACAAAGTCATGGGAACAAAAGTGTTGTCATACCGACTTTCGGAAAGTCATAATAATAATGCCTCATACTAATACACTAATTATGAACAACTTTTGAATGAACAAACAATATATTGATTGACATATTTATTCTTACAGAAACAAATTGTTTCATGTAAGCGCCTAATATCCAAATGAGGACAATGATTACTGTGTGCTAAAAATAATCTTTCGATGTAACGTCTAACGTGTGCGTTTCTAGAATTCTACACCCATATATCAATCTTGTACAATGACTATGGATTTTGCACACCGTGTACTAACGCTTGGGATTTTCCGACTGTATGACACGACTGATGTATTAGATACTTTAAAGGAATAGTACGTTTCTATGTTTAGCGTGCTTTTCTTACCTTTATGTGTTACCTTTAATATAGTCAATATATCGATTTCCTATATGTAGTGTTTCTCCGTTTTTGGTCATCCTTATTAAGACAACGCTCCCGCTAACCTCTATCATTACAG
Organism: Paraglomus brasilianum; assembly: GCA_910592345.1. Lineage (NCBI taxonomy): Eukaryota > Fungi > Glomeromycota > Glomeromycetes > Paraglomerales > Paraglomeraceae > Paraglomus > Paraglomus brasilianum. The sequence goes on from CAJVPI010000184.1 coordinate 11,199, forward strand.
TTCTAATTACCCTGTGTGGCATTTTTTGTTTCTTCGCCCTCCCACTCTTGCAGGTAAAATGATTGAATATTCTTTCAATTTCGTTTATTTGATTTTCTGATTTTATTATAATAACTGTATGTCTTAGATTTTGTTTAAAGTAGTATCTATCTTTATTATTGCTTCGAATAGCGTAATTGAATTCAACTATGTAATCGATAATGAATTTCATACGAGTAATAAACAAACTACTTCACAATGCATCATTAGTCGAAAACTCGCAGAAAACTATGTAGTGAACTCAATCTCACTTTGTATCAGCCTTCTCTCTGTCTGTGCAATAACGTCATCGTATGAAATCGAGTCGAAAACCATGAATGATGACACCATCTAGCTAGCTGGCAAGTTGTCGTTCATTTGCCACTCCCACGCATTATCGTGCTGATAGACTGAAACAATCTGTTTGACCAGCTTAGGGCTATGGTAGCTGGAAAAAGTGAAAAGGCATTTTATGTCTGTAGACAATAAGCCATATTAATATACTGTACACATATATAAAGTCTTCTATATATTGTAAATCTTAAAAAACGGTATTGATTACTCTCTAATGCTTCGGCGCTGAAATTGATTATGTTGATTTTCCCAAAAATTCGGGTTCTGTGAAAAAGTAGGTGTTCCACTTAGTTTACGTACATATATCACCTCATCTCTGTATCATGGTAAATACTTTCGTGTTCGTTCTGTTATCCGTAGCGTAAAACATTCAATGATAAAATTAGAGACCTCGAAAACTCAATGATAAAATTAGCATAGATCGGCATACACTTGGGGGCAAGCGTTTCAAGAAAGGAGGAGAGAACACAAGACGCTTCTTCAACAACTTATTTTGTTCTATGCGTTCGGATTAATGTAAAACAGACTAAAATAATGCGTATATCGAAAGCCTTGTACGTTTATTAATTTTTAATAGACCTTGCAAAGCGTCAATCGATAATAATAAAAAGCTTAGTTCTATTTTTTAGTTCCATTAATTAGTTGACCATTGTTTTTTCACGCTCATTATTTTCGCTGCCCGAGCAGAAAGTGTAGAGGATACAACGTTTCTATGAATAAGTGAACTGAACGAGAAAACACAGGTGAATCCTATTTGACAAGTTCTACAAGCTTTACACATATATATTCATATATATTGAAGTAGGGAATTTATTTAAGAAACAAACATATAACTAATTTACTTATTGTAAAAAAACCCATCATTTGTTTCTTTCTCATCTATCGATATAATATGCAACAAATCATCGACGCCACAAAACTCGATAGACGGTAATCCATACAATCCTACCATAATGGTGGGAGTTTTGGCTACCAGCATGTCTCCATCACCATCGTCACGGCAGGGGTGTTATATGATCAAGGAAATTTCTATTGTAGTTTTTGCATTGTTACTTGTTATAGGCGGCATTATAATGTTGGAAGAGTCAAAGCCATTATATGAAAATTGTATCGATAATTGTGCCATCGAAGCTTACAGCGATTATAGCAGCGATTATAGTTCGATATACCATTGTTTAAGAAATGAAAACAATTGGCATTGTTCTTTTGGTTGTTGGAGCAATCTTGCTTATTGGGAGATGGAGTTTTCACATATTATCAAGTTCATCAAAAGCGAATGCGGCAAGAGGAACGCGCGTCTGTCCCTTCAATCTGGGGAATGTTATTTTAATATAAAGTACATTTTCATCGCCATCATTTGTTGCACGAGCATACCTTTTTTTTACATAGTTGATATTCATTCGTTTTTCATGCTCCGATTAACCAACAAATACCATTTATCGTAATTATCATATGCTAATACTTGGTACTTGATTGATGCTTGATACTTAACTTTACCCACCCACCACCCAAGCTTGAAGGAGTATATTTATTACATTTTTCCCCGTTGTTATTATTATTTTTATTTCGTCATCATATTTTAGTAATGGTCATTTTTTATCAGCGTTGTGTATCACATGTTGAAAGATCGTTGGTAAATAAAATTTTTCGCACAGTCTTATTATTAATCATTATTTGTTTATGCGTGTGTGTGAAATAAAAAGGATATGACTCATATGACTCATATGAGCAAACCCCACGTTTATATGCTTTGCTCCAAAAAAATGGCTCCCACTTTGCATTCCCATATATAATTATAAAAAGTATAAATAACAACATATCAACCGCTTTTTTGCCACACACCTCTATAATAAAAAGTTTTTTCATATCCTACTTACTAGTTTGAAACTAGATTAGTAAGAGACCTGATGCGCAAGCTACACAGCCTTTACTAAATCTTAAATATGTTAATAAGCAATTATCTCAACCAAATGACAGTACGTGCTCCATATAGCGTCCAGCAAACTTGTTATAAGTTTTAAGTACTTTGTCAAATGCACGGCTTATAATACTTGTACGTTTAATGCCACACGGTATTTTAGTTAACTGATATAAAGTTTCTCTTTTGTATATGTATATGACTGTATTGGCTGGGAAGCATTGAAATGGCAAATCGTATTGTCAGTACTAGGACAATGTTAATAGTAATTCAGCATACAGTCGTCCCCTCTCTACAGTCACACCGTCGTCGGTTCTTCTGAAACCTGTGACTGTAAGGAAGGTGTGACTGTAAAGGGGGACCCCTATACAATTCCAGGATATATGCAATTCATTGCGAAATGCTTATACAAAGGTTTATATTAATTGACAGTATTCTGACTTCGAAAATTTTTTTATTCAGTTTAAGTCATAAAAAAAACATACATGTTGACAGTGATATGCATAAAGAGATTAACTTATTTCCTAACAAAAGAGTCGAGTGTTGACTGAACTTTAGACTTATCCACTAATAGTTTAAGTATTGATATTTTGCGATGGAGAATTTTAACTCATCTGGTCTAAACAACGTCTCGGAAAGATGTTCTCGAATCTAATGAGTTCTGTGAGATGGAACAATGCTTCGTGGATAAGAGCTTGCTTACTGTAGACTAATCTATATTAATACTATACTTATTATTGAAATAAGATGCAATGTCAGTACTTGTGGCCGTGCTATTATCGTTTGAGTAAATGCAAATCTCATGCCGTAAAGCATTATTGATTTGAGTTCTCTTTCTTTTCTTGGTTGGAGAGGCTATAAACATTCTAATTTTGTATAAATAATGCGCGTTCTCCAATCATTTTAATTTTAATTTTTATCACGTAATGTGACTGTAAGGAGGTAATTTTTCATATATCTACTATTTATCGGTTCTGCTGTGTCCTGTGATAGAGACTATAAGCGAATTGGGACTGTATAGAGGTAAATTTACTATAAAATCGGTTGGTTCTGTAAAAAGGTGTGACTGTAAGCCAATTGTGCTTATATAGATGACTGTAGAGGTGACTGTAGTTCATAAGTTTCCCTGAGTGAGATTAACTATAATGTAGCAAATTTGACTAAAAGCTATCATTTCTTCACAGAAATTAATATTGATTATGCAGCATATGTACAAGAAATAGCCATCAATAGTTATCAGATGACAATGTGATAAAAGTGTCTCTTAGCTACGAGAAAAGAGGACCATTATTCGGTACTAGTTCGTACAGTGGGTAGTTTGAGTTACATAATAGTCTACACACCGAGTGTCTTCGTTATCCAACAATGCGTTATATGTTCGATAGTTCATATTTTCATTGATATTCGAAGACTCGAAGATAAACGTGATGTTGTGAAAGGAAGGAGGCAAGTGAGCCACTAGTATATAAGGGGAAAAGTCGCGTTGTTGGGAATACTTGGTATGCATGAAGCTACTGTATATATAGACATACCGATCATGTTTAGTGTTCTGTAAAATGAAATAGTTTGTGATCAAACGTCTATTTTAAACTGACATGTATCATATACATAATACTTTAGTAATATTGGCGCATAATAGTCCTTTCGTAACAGAATGTAAAAAGATATTACCATGGCCATATAGTAAAGTAATGGCTGTATAAAGTTATATACCTACTATACCAGACAGTTCTTCTTAAAGTGATATACATTAACGGAGTCATCATGATTTAGGCTCATTATACGTTCGATTTAGTAAAAACATATGAATTTATTAAAGAAAGAGTAACAGGAGAATGTCTTATCTGTATAAAGTTATTGTTAAAATGTATAGCATATAACGAATGTTTAAACAATAATTAATACATTGAAAAAATTTTTCGATCGACAAGTAATTACTTTCACTTGTTAACTTCCGAGAGGCTAAATCTCGTAGGGTTGTTCGCCTGGATTTAATCGTTTTGTTTGATTAGATTGATGCAGGCTGAGTGTCGTTTGATACGTCTTCATTGGGATTGATGTCCTCAATTTGCATGCTTCGGACAATAGCGGCAACGGAGAAGAGACTGCAATGTTGGTGTCGTTGGAGGTAGTATTTTTCAGAATAACAAACGTCGCATGTTGCAATTCACAATATATAACATTGTTATGCAGTTCCGCAGCGCCTTCGACTTTTATTCGAGAGCCGACATTATAAACTTTTGTACGATTTAATGGATCCAGAAAAATTTTTCTAGAGTGGGAGCAGGTGACATTAATAGCTTGTGCTAACGAATCTACCTTGTGACAGTCCCGTAGAATTAGACAACATCTGTAGGAACCAACAAAGCGACATAACATGAATCTTCGGCATCAACCGGGATAAATTGGATAATGTTGAATGTAATATGTTTTCACTTGTTTTTGATTTAACGACTCCCATTCCGACTACAAATTCAGTCCGCGGTGTAGCTTGATAACTGAAGACTTCTCCGATTGACCGAATTTCCAAAGACATGATGCTTTTACAGATAGACAATTAAAAAGAAGTAAATTGGAAGGAAAGAAGAGATTTTTGTTGTGATAAGGATTTTGGGATGTGAAATTTACAGCGCTTGTCCGTTTAATTAAATTTTGAAACATTTATTTGTGTTGTTAATAATTTGACTCTTTATTTCATACTTTTCTTTCTTATTGGTGCCTTTCGTTGACAGATTAATTGGTTTACTATCGGCATAAACGATTTGTTGATTATTTTTGGGTAAATGCGATTGATCAATGGACAATGTGAAAAGTGGGCTTTCGCTTCGAATTGTGTGTCATGCGTCTACGATTTCCCAAATAGCTAGCGTATACGATGGAACGCTGTGTGTGGTGAGATATTTGAAGGCCAAAGTTTTTTTTTAATTTTAGTGTTAAATAATTATGTGTTTTATTGGCGGCTTGCGCTGAGAGCACGCCTTTTCCGAACAGTTGGTGTACAGTCGAACCCCGTTGCCTAAAGTCAAGTAATATTCGGTATATTGAGACATTCGTAGTTGCAAAATAATACAAATATACAGCAGGAGAAAACGAAAAGTATAATAATTTCTACGGATCACTCAAAAGTTAGAAAATTAGAATATTTATGTATCGGAGATTCATTTTGAGATAATATAATCGGCTTTACCTTTATTAGACAATGCAAAGTCAACACTTGGAACATACGAGCCTGACTTTGAAGTTGTAGTTGATTGAGCATATACTATCAGTAGTTGTTAAGACTTATAACAGAGAAGCTAAGCATTTATTACAATGGATATTTGAAAACCTCGTTATTCCGTCACCGAAGTTCAGTTGCAGGATTTTGTATATGATAACTAGTCACTTTATAACGAAGTTAATCACGTGATATAAATTAAACATGGTGATTGGTTGTAGCAATTAGAAAATTTGTCATACGATACAGTGATTGGTTGTAAAGCAAATTGACTATTAATACAATTTCACGTGAATATGAATATTCTGCATCGTTATGCGTTAATAGTTAATCATGTAAAACGTATCATGTAATGAACGGCATTTGGTAGTTTTTTTCTTCATTGACGCATCGAACAATTCTAAACAAATGATTTGCACCCGTGGGAAACACATTAAGTGAGAATGTGCGTTTACAAAATGGTTGTAAAAAGTTGACAAATACCAGAATACTGCACAAATGAATACATACCTTTTTTAGGCAACAAATTTAACAGATGTAAACGAGATTGGTCATTTTGGGAGTTTTTTTGTGAGTGTAACAATACTGCGGGATGTAAACAAATACTATATAAACGACCTTTGTCCGTAGACTTAAGCATAAGTATAAGTATAAACTATTAAAAACTCAAAGGCGATTTTGGCAGCGATCATTTCTAAATGTAAAATAAAATAAAAATTAAATGGAACTAGGTAGGGGGGTTTTTTTGGGGGGGGGCTTTGCCCCCTCCCCTTTCTAGTAATTGAGAATTTATTAATGATTTAATTTCTAAAAAGGAAATACATGAAGAGTGATAGTAGTTTGTGTTATTAATCTATGAGCGAAATTATTTGTATACGTAAATAAAGGATATTTTAGAGTAAGTAATATAACATATAATATGATTATTTAGACATAGTCGAACTGGGCGTTTAAATTATGGCTTTATCTTATAAGAACATTTTCGTTGCTTTAATTTTATTATGTTATTCATTTATTGGGAGGCCTTGTTTGCTTATTTCAATATAGATAAGACAACATTGACAGAAGGGATTTCCGTTGATTGATTACTCTAACTATTCTTTTGCTATTTGAAAAATCCAATCGAGAATAACACAAACGCATCAGAGCGCCGCTGTAAGTTAATGAAAGGTTTGCCAATAAAGTCTAGAGAAAATCCAAAGAAAGCATGTCCAACTCATACCCGAGATCCTACTTTCTCCTTTGTTCTCTCATGCAGTTTTTCTTGGAGGATTTGTGATACGCTATAATATCAAATTCTGCTATATTTAAGCTTGATCCACTGTCGCTTACGTATTGTGTGGTACGAGAGGTAAACGTGGTGATATTATTTCGTACTTGGGCAGCGGATTTTATTGTGGCGATTGTGCAGATTCACGTACGTGCGTGTGGTATATTGGCTGAATTATACGCAGTGACATGGCACTTGAATGGGTTAATCTGGAGAATTGGAGTAGTAAGTAAGTGGTGTTAGAAAAAGAATAGTTGTCATATGCTAATTACTTACAGTCAACATATTATCATGTAGCGATGTTATCGTGCCGAGTATGTCATTTAATGCAAAAGCCATTGTTGCTTGCCAGTCTGGTTTATCTTTCGGCACGTATACATCGAATCGAATATGTATCGGTTCAGAGGCAAAATTGAGAAAGACGACAATAACAATATTTTAATTGTGGAAAACTTGGTTGTAAAGGATAGATGAAGTTGTCATTTTTAAGTACCCATTTGACGGTGTGTGGATATAATAGACGTAAACAGTAAGAGCAGAACGCAGGGAAATTGCGCATATTCTTCTTCATAAAGTTTGCGTAAAGTTTTTCGTAGAGCGTCGGAAGGGCGCCAGTAGGATTGCGCTTGAATGTTAACTAAATAGGAGATATAGGAAAAACGGGGCAATGATTGTGTGTGGAAGTATCAGTACTATAGAAAACTGATTCATCGGTTTGAAGAGAATCAACAGTGTATATATGGAAGCGTCTATATATAAGCGTAAAGGAAAAAGATTTACGTGTGCGTAACGAAATGTAGTAAGTTCGAAAAGTTTAATTTAAATGTGCATAACTACGTCTGTGCGAGTGTGTGTGTAAACAAAGCTTACTAATTATGTGTCTAAAGGAAAATCAAGAAGGAAAAGATATATCGAGACAATACAAATTAAGCAAAACGACATCTCGATGCAATTGCTAGAACAATCAAGCGGTAGAAATTGATATGGGTACGGACTAGATGTGTTCGTTTGTTTATCTACGGACACGAATGAAATATAGCAAATGCAATCTGATTATGTGTAATTAATAAAGTAATGGGCGGGAAAGACACACACACACGTGGAAATTGAAGAATTTGATGGGTATACTCATTTTTCTGAGTAAAGTCGCTTAAACAGATTTTTTGTAATAGCAACATAGAATACACGTAGAGTGTTAGTTATAATACTAAATCATTACGGCACATAAGCAGAAGGATAGGCATTTTCAAAGTTATGAAGCGACCAAAAATTTTGTTGATAAGCATGAACAAATATAGTAACAGAGTCAACGATATATATTTGTAAATTTTATTTTTTTATTAATTTAAATTTAAAATAAACCATTTTATAGGCTTTTAAATATTATAGTTCCTGATTGATTGCGTCAACCAGGGCATTATAAAAGGATCGCGGCTTTATTTCGATTTATTTTTGCTCAAATAACAAGTACAAATAACATATCAAGCATCCGTTATATGATCATGGTGGATATATCAGCAAGCATATGTGGTTAATAATAAAACATTAGTATCTTCGAAAGATATATAAGCAGCGTAGATTTAGCTAGATTCTGTGTGTATGTGTGTGGTATTCAATTACTTTCGATCCTTTATTTTATATACTATTGTAAAAAAACGAGTAGTTTTTTATACTTGAAATGCATTATTAATTATTCGCTCCCTGGTAAATTATCGGTATAGTTGTAAAACCGCTAATCGCTATATCGATTAAGAATAATTGCTTCTTGTCCCGTGAATATTCTCGTGGCATTACGATTGTTGTTCGTACGTTCGAATATATCCCAACCTATAGGTTTCCGAATTAATCCCATCAAAATGGAATAGAGAACTAACTTGAGAGTGTGAATCACCGTATCTAGGATTAATGTCTACCGATCGACACTTAGGTCTTCTCAACAGCTTTGAGCCCCGATCAAATTTGGAAACGTATACAATAGTTCTCGATAGCCTTTCTAAATAGAATAATACTGTATTTAGGTTTTGGGTGACAGATAAATTCGTGTAAATAGTCAGGTTCATGTAAAAATAAACAACTTCCAATTTAGTCAATGCCCCTTGATGCCCCTACATATTTAATGATCGATTGCTTTTCCGTGATTCGTCTGCCTTTGTTGCCTTTGTGAATAATCTCGTGGGTAAAATTAGAAACATCTCAATTGGACCATCAGCAACGATTCTGAATCGTTTGTGAGGGAAATTTTCAGAGTACACACGATAGATACCTATATACGATGTCAGAGATTGGTTAGAACCGACAACAAATAAATTGATAAAGTCATGTCAAGATGATAGTTGATAGTCGATTTTTATCAAGTAATTCTGTAATTTATTTTTACTCGTAAACTAGACAAATAATAATCGATGGTTGTTATCACGCATGTATCGCACACTTTAATCTATAATTTTTGCAACGATTGTAAAATAGCTAATTGAGGATTGTCCGGAGATATTAACCCCTAGTAATATTTGGGTTATTGGAATCGCTCAAAAACCATTTATTCGAGCGGTTGATAATAAGATATCAAAGTACTGGAAAGGATTATGTTATGCAATTAAACTAAGGTATGGGTTTATGCATTTTATGAAATTGAAGAGATCAGCTCCGGTGGTTACGAAATAGTTTCTACTGCTAAGGCAAATATCCAATGGTTTTATATAAGAACACGACGTTGTCCTCAAGCGCTTTAAGAATTTCAATGAAATGCCGGAATTGCTTATTTTCGAGGTAAGAAATTTTTGATAACATTAACCTCTTTTAGATATTTAATCCGATTTTATTATCGTATAGCTCAGAAATGCAGCGTCTTGATAATAGGTTTTCCTTGTTTTATAACCCGATATGGACGAATACGTTACCGTAAATGCGATGCAAATTACAGTTTTGCATGATACAAACTTGTATCTCCATGGTGGAAACATAACGTATAACGCTGGTTCAAGTACAACATTCATAGTCAGAGTCGTCTGAATTAAAAGCAAATGTTCCAGGCGTTGCGCCTCAAAAATTTTTTATACTCGCATATTTACTCAACTATCAGACGTATATGCATCTAGTGTTGTTATGTAAGTGCCAGTGGTAAACCGCCTTTCCAAAGACAATTTTTCGATAGAAATTAATTTGTAACATTCTGAGTGAATTGCAACGGCCTTAACAAGTGTCTATCAGGAAGTATACAATGATTTATCTGACAACGGTATATTACAAGAACTTTTATTACGTTTCGGAAAGAAGACTAAACATTCTAGTAAGGTCTCACCTACCAGATATTGACACAAAAATGCGACTTTGAAAAATGTCAAACTCTATGCTTTAATGGCAAATTTTATAATTTTGCTAGGCGAGCGTAATTTACAATATGTAATAACGGCTTTACATAAAGTTATGTATGCGATAAAGAATTCAGACAATTTGTATAATATTTTTATTGTATTATATATGGATAGACAAAGAATAAAGAGATAAAAAAGCGGGTAATGTATAATGATTATGATATGGACTTCTAGTACATGGTCAACCTCTTAAATCACTGAAAGCCTGATTCTTTTTTGAATCGCTATTAAACATGTAAATCGAAAATTTTCATATCGAAATTTACTTTGTAAGCCGCGTATTGTTTGACTGACTTTTTTTCTAGATGTTTACAAAACATATACGATTGCCTTTATAAGATCATCAATGAGGACGGAACAAATTTATGTTCTACGGTTGATATTAACAAACGTCAAAAACGTTTCTGAAAATCTTAAATAAAATATACGGCAATTTTCACAACCAGTTAGTCTTACGCCTATTAGTAGTTGATAATAATGCCAAAAAGCAAACATTGCTAGATTCCTCTTCGAAGAATTACATACGACATTTATATTATTTGAATTATCCTGTATTTGCTTAACTAAACTATGTCACAAAGAGAACTTGGTATACAGTATTTGATTCGAGCTATTTATATTTTCAACAATACTTATTTATATACTTCGTCGTCTTTGCATCTGTATCTAATAACTAGTCATGATTTAAGCAAAAACTATGCTAAATATAAAAAGATATATATAATGTTATGTTAAAAGAGATAATCAGTGAGAAATAAATATATAAAAAATAAAACAAATGACAAAAATTCAATGATAATAATCTGAATGCTACTCTACTGAACATTGTTGTACAGCATTAAGTATAACACAAATACATAATTACTTGTGCTTACTAAACTAATATATCAATTGCTTTCTTACCATTTTTCTTCTTCTTATAATAATAGGCTTCAAGATAATTTTTTGCACCAATATTTCCTTGTTCAGCTGCTACTTTATACAATTCTACTGCCTTTCGTTCATATTTTTCTACTCCAATACCAAATTGATAACACAAACCAAGACTGAATTGTGCATTAACATTCCCTTGTTCAACTGCCTTTTCATACAATTCTACTGCTTTCTGCTCATCTTTGCCAACTCCAACTCCATACTGATAACAATAACCAAGATTATGTTGTGCATAAACATTTCCTTGTTCAACTGCTTTCTTATATAATTCTGCTGCTTTTTGAATATTTTTTTCCATTCCAATTCCAAGTTGGTAGCAACAACCAAGATTATTTTGTGCTTGAGCATTCCCTTGTTTAACTGCTTTTTTGTACAATTCTACTGCCTTTTGTTCATCCTTTTCAACCCCAGTTCCATACTGGTAGCAATAACCAAGATTATTCTGTGCACAAACATTTTCTTGGTCAACTGCTTTTTTATACAATTCTATTGCCATTTCAATATCTTTACCTACTCCATTTCCATGCTGATAACACCAACCAAGATTATTTTGTGCCATATCAAACCCTTGTTCAGCAGCTTTTTGATACCATTCAATTGCCTTTTGTTCATCTTTACCAACCCCAATTCCAAATTGATAACACCAACCAAGACCATTTTGTGCTTTAACAATTCCTTGCTCTACTGCTTCTTTATACAATTCTGCTGCCTTTTGTTCATCTTTCCCAACTCCAATCCCAAATTGATAGCACCAACCAAGATTATACTGTGCATTGGCATTTCCTTGCTTATACAATCTTACTGCCTCTTGTTCATTCTTTCCTACCCCAATCCCAAATTGATAACACCAGCCAAGATAATATCTTGCAAATGCATTTCCCTGGTCAACTGCTTTTGTATACAATTTTACTGCTTTTGATTCATCCTTTCCTACTCTAATTCCATACTGGTAACAGCAACCAAGATTAGTTTGTGCATAAGAATTTCCTTGCCTGACTGCTTTTTTATACAACTCAATTGCCTTTTGCATATTTTTTTCCACACCAAATCCATACTGATAGCAATAACCAAGGGCATTTTGTGCATCAGCTTTTCCTTTTTCAACAGCTTTTTTATACCATTCCACTGCCATTTTTTCATCTTTTTCTACTCCAATTTCATATTGATAACAGTGACCAAGATTATATTGTGCTAAAGCATTTCCTTGTTCAGCTGCTGCTTTATACAAGTCAACTGCCTTTTGTAGATTTTTTTCTACACCAATTCCATTCTGATAGCAAAGACCAAGATTATTTTGTGCCAAAGCATTTCCTTGTTTAACTGCTTTTGTATATAAATCAATTGCATTTTCAGTGTCTTTTTCTACTCCAATTCCATGTCGATAGCAATATCCAAGATTAGTTTGTGCATAAGCATTTCCTTGTTCAACTGCAGCTTTATACAAGGCAACTGCCTTTTGTAGATTTTTTTCAACACCAACTCCTTTCTGATAGCAATGGCCAAGATTATTTTGTGCATTAGCATTTCCTTGTGTGACTGCTAGTTTATACCATTTTACTGCCAGTTTTTCATCTTTCTCTACTCCAATTCCATTCTCATAACAACGACCAAGATTGTATTGTGCTAAAACATTTCCTTGTTCAGTTGCTTTTTTATACAATTCAGCTGCCTGTTCAATGTCATTCTCTACTCCAGTTCCATTTTCATAACACAAGCCAAGATTATTTTGTGCCATTGCATTTCCTTGTTCAGCTGCTTTTTTATACAATTCAAATGCCTTTTCAGTGTCTTTTTCTACTCCAATTCCATTCTGATGGCAATATCCAAGATTAGTTTGTGCAGAAGCATTTCCTTGTTCAACTGCTGCTTTATACAAGTCAACTGCCTTTTGTAGATTTTTTTCCACACCAATTCCATTCTGATAGCAATGACCAAGATTATTTTGTGCATTAGCATTTCCCTTTTCAGCTGCTTTTTTGTACAATTCTACTGCCTTTTGCTCATTTTTTTCTACTCCAGTTCCATTTGCATAACACCAACCAAGATAATATTGGTTAGAACCATTGTCTTGCCCAATTGCTCCTTTGTATAACTCTACTGTCTGGTTTTTAACCTTTTCTACTTCTACTCCAGCCATATACTTGCTGCAATGATCAAGATTGGATTGTGCCCTGGTATTTCCTTGTTCAACTGCTTTTTTATATAATTCAATTGCCTTTTGTATACTTTTTTCAACACCAATTCCATGTTGATAGCAATATCCAAGATTGGTTTGTGCAGAAGCATTTCCTTGTTCAACTGCTTTTCTATACAATTCTAATGCCTTTTGCACATCTTTTTCTACTCCAGTTCCACTTTCATAACACCAACCAAGATTATTTTGTGCATTAGCATGTCCTTGTGCAACTGCTTTTTTATACCATTCCACTGCCAGTTTTTCATCTTTTTCTACTCCAATTTCATATTGATAACAGCGACCAAGATTATATTGTGCATAAGCATTTCCTTGTTCACTTGCTTTTTTATACAATCCTAATGCCTTCTGCACATCTTTTTCTACTCCAGTTCCACTTTCATAATACCGACCAAGATTATTTTGTGCATTAGCATTTCCTTGTGTGACTGCTAGTTTATACCATTTTACTGCCAGTTTTTCATCTTTTTCTACTCCAATTCCATTCTCATAACAACGACCAAGATTGTATTGTGCTAAAGCATTTCCTTGTTCAGTTGCTTTTTTATACAATTCAACTGCCTTTTCAATGTCTTTTTCTACTCCAGTTCCATTTTCATAACACAAGCCAAGATTATTTTGTGCCAAAGCATTTCCTTGTTCAACTGCTTTTGTATACAATTCAACTGCCTTTTGTAGATTTTTTTCCACACCAATTCCATTCTGATAGCAATGACCAAGATTATTTTGTGACATTGCATGTCCTTGTTCAACTGCTTTTGTATACAATTCAACTGCCTTTTTAGTGTCTTTTTCTACTCCAATTCCATTTTGATAGCAATGACCAAGATTACTTTGTGCATTAGTATTTCCTTGTTCAGCAGCTAGTTTATACAATTCTATTGCTTTTTGTTCATCCTTTTCTATGCCAATTCCATTTTTATAACACAAACCAAGGTTAAATTGTGCTAAAGCATTTCCTTGTGCAACTGCTTTTTTATACCATTCCACTGCCAATATTCCATCTTTTCCAACTCCATTTCCATTTTGATAGCAACAACCAAGATTGTTTTGTGCCATAGAATTTCCTTGTTCAGCTGCTTTTTTATAAAATTCAACTGCCTTTTGTTCATCTTTTCCAACTCCAGTTCCATGCTGATAGCAACAACCAAGATTATTTTGTGACATAACATACCCTTGTTCAGCTGCTTTTTTGTACCATTCCGCTGCCTTTTGTTTATCTTTTTCTAGTCCAATTCCATTTTCATAACACAAACCAAGATTGTTTTGTGCACCAGCATTTCCCTGTTCTGCTGCTTTTTGATACAATTCTACTGCTTTTTTAGAATCTTTTTCTACCCCAATTTCATGTTCATAATACAAACCCAGATTATGTTGTGCAATAGCATTTCCTTGCTCAGCTGACAGTTGAAACCAATAGATTGCTTGTTTAATATCACTCCTGACTGTTATCCCATAAGCATAAAAAAACCCAGTTAACCAAAGACATTGCTCACAATTTGTATGGTCTTTGAGTCTTGTTATAGGACTATATTCATTATGTGTTAACCAATCTTTAATGTGATTAGCAATCTGCATGTGAGTTCTTCCTTTTAATGATTCTTCTTGATATATAGTTGCCAGCTTGTCAGACATTGGATGTTCTGTAGTTGTTTTTTGAAGTATCAAGTTTAACCGTTCAGAAACTTGCTCACATGAAGGTCTTTTTTCTGCATTATCATCCCAGCATTCTGAATACAAAATGATATATTCTTCTGGAGTTCCTGAGACTGGAGCATCTCGCTTGTTATTTAGTCTATAACGTATGATGTCATTATCATTCTGGAGCCCATCACATGGTCTTCTTCTGCTGGAAATTTCCCACAATACCACTCCCAAGCTAAATATATCTGACTTTTGATTGCGTTTAATATCACTGTTATACATGCATCTAGGGTCAAGATACGCAAGACTTCCTTTACTGTTTAAATAACTTTTTTGTTTTAAAGTCAAGTCAGACAAGCCAAAGTCTGTTATTTTCGCCACGCCGGCATGGATCAATATATTATGAGTCGACTAAATAATAACGTTATTAATTAATAGAACGTTCTGTAAAATATTATGAGATGAGACTATATTACAGCGCATTATAATTACCAGATTTTTATGTAAAATGTCGCACTCATGAAGATAGGTCAGGCCGTTAACAATATTGATACCAAGGTTGCGTCTCGTAGGCCAATCCAGTTCAATAGATGAGTCCGACAAATAACAGCGTAATGAACCACTGTCCGCATACTTGAACACCATAATATGTCTATTGAGCGTATCTATGAATTGGGTCTCTGTTAACGTCATGTCCATAATAATGACGCACAATTTTTCAACGCTTACCCTTACTGACTCCGAGGAATCGAACAATGTTGGGGTGATCATCAAGCTTGCGATGGGTTTTTATCTAAACATACCGGTTGAATAATTTAAGTAAAAGCATATACAAATAAGATTATCGTTACAGTCACTGACCTCCTTGACAAAGTCTTCGATTATCTCATCTTCATTGTGAGAGTGGAGAAGCTTGTATGCAACCACTCTGCCCAGTGTTTTCAATTTTGCTTTAAAAATTGCTCCATATCCTCCGCCATCGATATATACGACGTCAGTGAAGTTCTCGAAAGAGTAAAAACGGATGTTTTCCTCTTCAATATTCTTCCTCAACCATTCCTTATCAGAGTGAATCGAAGCCATATTTGTTGACTGTTATCATAATCATTTGCATTCGCTTCTTTTAAAATCTTGCAATATAGTTACACACATAATGATAATGCATACGTTATCGTTGTGCCCCCGACGTGCGCCATTCATGTTTCATTTTAATTATTTTAATTCATTCATGCGCGTGATACAATCCTTCATTACCTCTTTTGTAGTGACAATAAGTCCTTCCACCCCCGAACACTTTGTCAAGTATTTCAATATTGACTTTCCAGCACATTATGTTCAAACGAACAACACGAATTCTACCCTTCACAAATTAAGATGTCAGTTACTCTAGAATCTTTTTTTATGTGTTTCATACGACGTAAATTGTTCATTAGGCCAATGACCATCAACAGTATACACAGGCAAAGTCGATAAGTCGGCCGCATAATTTATATTGTTTAAAGTACTTGATAATATAAATACTGCGGCCGACTTATCTGTGTATGATTTTCTTAATTAAGGAACTGATGAATGTCAAACAGGGAATTTTATCACCGGATCTGTTTCAGATATAAATGTTACGACCATATTGCACTGCTTTACATCCACTGTCTGATATCATGTGTCAACTAAATCTGAAGCAGTAGAAGGATAAGCAAACGAGTAAAGGATAACTTCGTTTGGAGATATAACAAAAGATTAAACAATATTAGGAATACTAATAATGGCAGGCAGGGTAGAGTAAAGATTTTTAGATATTTCCATTTGACAACTAAGCGATCGATCGATGTTCATTAAAAGAGCTTGTACTGGCAAAACTCCTAAACGTGCGGAATTTCTGCCGACCGACGCTAATTACATCCCCCAACATTTTTAGCTTGATATGTGAAATATACTTTTTTGTGTATACTAGAAATTTGCTTAAAGCAAAAAACTGTATAAGCGATATACCTATTAATGGATATCACTTGCAATAGTCTGTTTGTTATAATCCATTATTTCTATTATGTTGTAGAGAATAATATTAACTGAATTCTTTACACATTTGTGGCTGATTATCTAAACCAATCATATTATGCAAAATTCACTATTCCAACAGTATTATTTACATCGATAAACAGATACTGAACTTTTAAACACCTATGTCTTTTACGTTTAAAATATATGTCTTACCTTCGTCAGTTGCCCCCATTAATACCAAATGTTTATTGATATGAAAACCTCCATTGTGATACATCAAAATTATATGCATTACTCCGTCCCACCTTCTTAACTTATTTATTAACTAGATTTAGAATTTATAGGGGGCTTCGCTCCCCCTTGTGGCTGTCACTTGCGATTTTATACAGTAATACAGTCTACCCTCCATATATGCACGTCCCTTGGGAAGAGCTGGAGCGTGCATATATGCAGGGGGGGGGGGTGTTTGTATTTTTCTGGTACAACAAATTTACAAGAATAATAGAAATATGGTATAAATTATCAAATTAATTTTTACGTAATTTTTTACTACGTTGGTATGCTTGATAAGTTAGGAGAGTGATGAGCTAAATAGTTTAAATTTGAACAATATCATTTTGGTTGTGCAGCAAAAGACATAGATTAGTTAGCGAAAGAGATTTGGATAAGACTTTATTTCTGTTAGTAGATAAAGGTTTTGTCAAGGCGATTATTTGTGTTTAGGAATCGTTGTGAGAGGGAAATTTGATTGTGTAGTTAGCGAAAGGGATTTGGATAGGATTTTTATTGTTACTGTATGTAATACGGTCATTCAAACTAAATAACAATCTTTATTGGAATCATTATAAGAAATATTGGTAGACTGTGTATGACGGCAACTTACTGTATTGACACACTCAATGAAGTAGAGCAAGCGCATACGCTGGGAAAATGTATAGTATAGTAGAAGAACGAATGAGCGAACAATGATTAATTACAGTAAATAGTTTATTTAGGATATAGCTTTCTGAGAAAGTATGGTGCAAGGCATCTATACCCGACAATCATGTGATGAAAAAAATAAAGCATTTAAAGTCTTTCAACTTCTTACACAGATAAGATATCAAAAATCTGAGCGGTAACTTTATTCTTTATAATAATAACAAGCTCTACAAAGTGACAAGAATATTACGGGAAATGGGAAATACGCGTTATCGGTCTAATATATGCATAATGTACAGTATAAGAATAGTAAGTCAGTAAAATTAAATAGGTTTAATGGAATTTTCGGGAATGTAATTAGTATCAATTTGTTGATTTAGTCACAAGTAATGGAATATGATTCGATAGTAACGAAAATATGGCTAATTAAATCAATAGGTCATAGTGAAATATGTGGGTAATCGTGTGAATTAAAAAATGAAGTGGTGAGTTATAATTTTATTTATAGACGTTCAATTTGCGTATGACAGCTTGATCAACGGCAAACGCTTGTTTGAATTTCTACAACGTCCCACGATGGTGCACGGCTGAGTTTGACCAGTAGCGAAAAATTGTTTATCCAGATGTAGAAAGATGTGTGGCGATGTCAGCCTCGAGACTACTACGAGAGCAAAACAATATTGTAAAGGAATTGTTTGCAAGGGAAATTTATGCCATTAACGTGTACTAGAAATCTATTACCAGTATATTTGGTCGAAAACTACTTAGGCTGGTAGTATGTTGATAAGAGATAGATATTTTTTGGTATATTGAGAGGTATTGGAGCTAGCGTAAGGCATGTTCGATTATTATATGTTCGCAAAGGATAAGTAATGTCATTATTTCTGACTACCCATTTTGCATATTTCGGGTATAATAACGCGAGCAATAAGAACAGGGAATTGAGTGTAATCTTCTTCACAAAATAGGCGTAAAACTTTTTGCAATTCATCGGAAGCCAGTATGTGGTATTTCGGATGGTGGAGTAAAAGATAAAGAGGATGGGAATTGATGGTCATTAATAGACCAACCGCGAATTAGTAACATTGTAGTAATTTCATTTGCTTGAAGAGAATCGACGGTAAATATATCGAGAACTTGAGACATTTTTTTTTTCAAACTAATAAGTATGATGCGAAAAAGAAATAAAAACTTTTTATTATGAGGTGTGTGGCAAAAAAGCAGTTGATATGTTGTTATTTATACTTTTTATAATTATATATGGATGTAAAGTGGGGAGTAACATTTTTTTGGAGCTCATATGAGTCATATAAACAAATAAAGGCATGTTTACCGACGATCTTTTAACATGTGACACACAACGCTGATAAAAAATATGATAATAATAACGGGGGAAATGCAATAAAGACACTCCCACATTATAACATAAGTTATGGCAACACTAATTTAATACGAAACGTAAATGCGGAAGTCATAATCTCTTTGGAAAGGTCTGAGTACGAAGATTACAGAACCATTGCGAGGGATTGCAGGTAGCTTTAATAGCAAGAGTGAAAGAACTGTCTGAGAAACGTTATACGGACTGCTACATAAGCTACGGCGATATGCAACGTAAAGGCGAAGTCATAACCTCTTTGGAAAAGTCTGAGTACAAAGATTACAGAACCATTGGAGGGATTGCAGGTAGCGTTAGGAGCAAGAGGGAAAGAACTGTCTGAGCGAGTGACAGGTGAGAATATATAAGAGACAGAGAGAGCAAGAGAGTGTAAGAATAATAAAGCAAGAATGAGAAAGCAAAAGAATGAGAGAATGAGAAAGTAATTGTGAAATAGCAAGAGTGTGATCACGATAAAGAGAGGAGGTGAACAAAAGAGTGAAATTATTGAGAGTGGCGAACAAGTGAAAGACTGAAAGCATGATTGAAAGACTGAAGGCATGATTGAAAGACTGAAAGCATGATTGAAAGACTGAAAGAAGTAGAGATATGAAAGAGTGAGAATTAAAATAGTGAGCAATTGAAAAAGTGTGAGTGATTGCAAGAGGAGTGAGGGAGAGCAAGAGAACGAGTTTGAAAAAGATCAGGAGCGATCGAAAGAAAGTGGGGAGATCAAAAGTGTTGTCATTGGATAAAAGACTAACTACACAAAAGTGTGAGCAATTGGAGTAGAATTGGAGAGTGAAGGGAAAGTGATTTGGAGAGCGATTGGGAGAATGATTGTGAGAGCAGTTGAGAGAGTGGTTGGGGAGTGGTTGAGACGGTGATTGGGAAGAGGTTGGGAGAATGTGAAAAAGAGCAGCGGTGTAAGAAATTGAAAGAGCATAAGAAAGTTATCGAAGAAGCGAAAAGGAGAGATGGAAATTAACATGCCATGGGTATAGAGTTTTTGGTTATTGAGTTGTTAGTGATTGACGACGAAAATCGATTTCCACGTTTTCGAAGAATCAAGCCAATCAGTATATGCAAATTCAAATCATGCTAAATAGTCGGTGTCAATTTGCATTTACATTTCTGCGAACTACATTAGTCTCACTGTTAACCGTCCTTGTTATACCGTTTCTTAAATAAATAAAGTTACTAACAGCTAATAATGGATCCGTCACATGGTCTTTTTCTGCTGTGCACCACTCGCAAGCTAAATATATCTGACTTTTGATCGCATTTAGCATCACTGTTGTGTATGCATCTGGGGTACTGTTTAAATAACTTTTTTGTTTTAAGGTCAAGTCAGACAAACCAAAGTCTGTTAAATAATAGTGTTATTAATTAATATAAAACGTGCTGTATAATATATGATTTATATGTAAAATGTTGCGCTCGTGAAGATAAGACCAAGGTTGTGTCTCATAGGCTAATCCAGTTCAATAGATGGGTCCGACAAGTAACATCGTCGCAATGAACCACGTCTACTGAGCGTATCTATAAATTGGGTCTCTGTTAACGTCATGTCGCACAATTCCTCAACGCTTACCATGACTGACTCCGAGGAATCGAACAATGTTGGGGTGATCATCAAGCTTGCGATGGATTTTTATCTACCGGTTGGATAATTTAAGTAAAGCAATAATATTCGAATATAGAATGGTTATTATAACCACCGACCTTTGACAATCTCGTCTTTATAGGCAAGATTATTTATATACGTAAATAAAAAATATGATTATTCAGACATAGTCGAATTTGGCATAACAGTTTAAACATGGTTTAATCTTATGAAAATATTTTCGCTGCTTTCATTTTTATTATTCTTCATTTATTGGGAGGGAGGCTTTGTAGGTAAGTACTGGCAAGGACGGTAGTTCTTTGTTTGTTTATTTTTAATATAGTCAATAAGACAACATCAACAGACAGGATTTCCAATTTACTCTAGCTATCCTGTAGGAGAACGTTAACCATATCTTTTCATATAATTGAGATTTTTTCTGTGAAGCAGAGTTGTTGGGGGATTGATGGTGATGATCCTACTTTTCCCTTCTTTGTTCTCTTATGTAGATTTTCTTGGAGGATTTGTGGTACGCTATAATATCAAATTCTGCTATGATTTACTGCCACTTACGTATTGTGTGGTACGAGAGGATATTATTTTGTACTTGGGCAGCGGATCTTTTTGTGGCGATTGTGCGGGTCCACGTATGTGCGTGTATGAATTGAAGGGGGTTATCTGGGAAATTGGAGTAGTAAGTAAGTGGATAAAATATAGATTAATTAATAATGTGTTAGAAAAGGAATAGTTGTCATATGCTAATTACTTACAGCCAGTATTATCATGTAGTGATGTGGTGAGAACTATAGTAAAGTACTCGTAACAATTATTATATGGCGAATTTTTCTGTTTAACCAAACACCACATTGTATGAAGAGACCTGCTTTCAAAAAAAAAATACAATCACATCGGCAATTTTTTTATGTTTTATATGGGTTGCTTGTGTTGTGTATTTCTGAAAAAATTTGCATTTAAAATATTTAAAAAGGTCTGTCTTTGATAAACGATTAGATTTGCTTTAAAAAAATTTTCGAATCAAAACTAGGATAGTTAACTTGTATCAAATCAATTAAGTGCACAAATAAGGTATTTAGTTTTTTATTTGAGCAAGGTTGAATTAAGGCTCATATTACAAAGGCGTACACCACCTTTTTTCGTAATTTCTGGGTGAAAATTGCCCTTAGATTTGTTCGAATTGTGGTCTGTTTTTTAAGATCCAGCGTGCATGGGCAGCACATTGATGAAGAATATTCGGCTGTTATAAGTGAAGACTTTAGTGTGAAGCGTCAGAGAGGAACTTTATCTGGATCAACCAATTAGCACTAGCGTAACGATATATCAGTGTGTGCAACATAATAATACGTGGGCTTAAACATTTTGTTCCAAAAATAGATACTTAACAATGTTAGAAACATGCTTCGCAGAGGCTAATGCTAATTGGGTATATTTCTTGCGGAGGCTGATTCATAAAATTGATTGTATTCATAACCTTGTTCGTAAAATATCTCCAAAGACAAGATGGAAATTTTAATAGGGAAGGTATTACTGTATGTTTTAAATATTATGACTTATTTGTAGCTGTAAATTTTATTAGTCGCTTACGTTTGACTTGTAAGTAGGATTGTACTATGCACACGTTATATCTGAGAAGAACACATAATTCTCCTTGGCCTCGGATATAATATCGCAATACGTAATTTCCCCATAGCAGACAAATTTGTACGATAAAAAATACTTGTGATAAACAAAATTCAGTTAATACAGTAATAACGTCAACTTCTACTCAACGTTCGTATATTATCTTGCTAAAGCTGTATTTAAACAATCTTTTGACAATCGCAGTCTATCAGAAGCTACTAACAAGAAATTTTCTGTATGTCGAGAGTTTGACAGAAAGTTAAGACCCTGTAAGACAAAAGAATCACAGCTTTGGCGGCATGCAAATACTCAAGAACAACCAGCAACTCGCACTATACCATTTGACCTTCATACTTCGTTAAACTCTTATTCAATTTATGAGAACATTGTAACCAAATTATCGCTACTAATAAAATTATCAGCATTTTATAGGCTTTTAATCAAGAAAATAAAAGATCTCGACTCGATCCAGACGATAAAACATCACTCTAACCTAATGATAGAGCTTAAAAAAGATTGTTGGAGTTTGCTTATTTAGAAACAGAGAGGACAAAAAACTATTTCAATCATGAAGTTAATACACGTATCGTGAGCTTGTTGCTTTCAATATGACATCGCAAAATAAGATTCAACATACTGAACTGTTCTCTAAATAGGTTACGATACAAAGAGCGTTTTGATATCCGCCTCAAATGCAAAATGACATTGCTAACTCGAAAGAGCAAACAAACTTTCAAAGAAATTTAATCAACTATATTGTTTTGTTTTGAGAATCTAAATCTAAATTTATTTTATTGTTGACAGCAACGCCGCTTATACTAAAAGGCTTGCCATTGTACGCCCTCTAAATTTTTACACTACACTTAATTCTATTTGATATTGTTTTTTAGAGCAGTCTTAGTTAATTCAATCTGCTCGTTAATAATGATTCGGCTAATCGGTTTGTTATGAGGTAAACTAGTCGCTTTTCAGTGACAGTCAAAACAAAGTATGAACTTTGCGTCAACTTTGAATCGAATCTATTGATATTTTTTTGGATTATTCACATTTGGCTTTGTTGCGTATTATTTAATTATATCACATCCATTTATTTTGAGTAAAAAAAAAAAAATAGATATACAATAAAATACAGCATAAAATATATGATGGTTAGACAAAAAAGAATAAGACAATAATCTAATAATAACAAAGCTTGCCAAAACTTCTCTTTACAACACAACCAATCATATCCCCTCCAAAAAAAAAGACAATAATCTAATAATAAAGTTTCTAAACATAAACTTAAGAAGATGTAATATCACCAAAGCAATTCGAAATAAAAATGCTAAACCCTTCTCTTTACAACCAATAATATCCCCTCCCAACCCAAGGGGTTAGGGACCGTTCCAAATTCAGTATTAGTTCTATTATTATTATTATATTGCCGTGCTTCAATTAACAATATATGTATAAATCTCCTATGTAAACTAAGATAATAATAATAATAAAATAAAACTATTTGGAATTATAAGTATGCATACTGTATGTAGTATATTAATAATTATCGATGACGTGGAAAAGACGGTGGCGGAGTTGACTGCGAAGGGAAAAGCCGCAATTGTGAATCAGTTCTAACTTTGTAAACCGATTGCCCGATTCCGTAGAACACCGCAAAAAAAGTACATGTCGCAAGTGGATACGCTTCGGCTGGAACTTTCCTCATCATTAATCGGATACTGTGCGCCGCCGTTTGTGACATTTCCGTATTAAATTAACGGACGAGAGAAAGAGTTTTTTGATTTGAGTTGTCAGGGTCGAAGAAGTCGAATATACGAACAATGTTTGTAAAGCTGCAGTCAAGTTTTTCGTTCTGAACCCGGATTAATGGTTTTTCTTCACTCTTAAGAGATTTGGTATTGGCGATCAATCGGTCGTTTATGATGTTTGTTATAGTCTGACTGCTTCTTTCTTATATATATAATATATAATATATTTTAATATTTAATATTTGTTTTTTCCAATGAGGAAAAGCTTTCGGCTAGCGTTGTCTTTATATACATTTTGGACGAGGTGATAAAATTAATCACGCAACTTTTATTTTCGTAATCCAACAGTCAGCCCACATTCCGCAAATCATCATTTCGCAAAATTATGGCGTATGATTGGATAAAAAAGGTGGCGAGAGGATTGTTGAAATCAGACCACATTGTGTGTAACGAGAACACAGTCGAATGATGACGAAATTCCACTAAAAACTAAGCAGGGAAAATTTTGTTCTTCCATAGAATTGATCACCCGATGTTGTCTCAAGACAAAAACAGTAATATGGGCTGATGAAGTTAATCTTGTGCTAGATAAGGAGCTCAGATGATACACTCTCAGACACATCGTACTCTAGAATGACCGCGATGGTTCTCAAAGTTTAGAGTATATCAATTTTATTTATTCATATTATTCCATATTATATGCATTCTGAGTTTGTACTTTGCGCCAACAAAGTCTTTATCATACCATTTGTCAGTACCAATGATAATGATCTGAACTCACAATATTTAGCGTCACAAATTTGTAAAGAATAGATGATAAGCAAACTGATAGAATAAAATGACGTAGTATAGTACAACTAGGTTTGGAATCCCCAAATGTTGAGAATATAATTGGCTTGTTTCTTTTATAGACAGTTTGGAATAATTTCGTAGGATGAGTAAAGGCTCGGATTTTCGCAAATCATTTGGTTTCTCAACAAGTTTGCTTTCTTACGTACGTAACGGTGTTCAATAATATACCCTGTTATTTTGAGCCTTATTAAGATAACGTATAAGTATTCAATTCAATATAGAACAAATATACCATCATTGTTGTGTATGGCTTCCAATCTCCACCAAAGATCACTCTTCGAAAACTGTCCGGATATCTTGAATCACTTGTTCATTATTTTCCCAAGCTTTTCGTTTAGTCAATCGTCGCTCAATGCCGTCTTCGTTTGTTTCAACTGTATCGATAAGATTGAGTTTTATGTGCAGTGTCCAAATTTCTATTTTTCTTTAAAAAAGCTGTGAACTTAAATTTATTTTGCTTCTGATTCTTAAGGATTAGCTTTATCTATAATACCCTTTGAAGTTAAGTAAGTTCTAGCTTAGCTGATACTGGTAGTCAGTGGGTGTGGGAAAAAGTAACGATACACAGATAACGAGAATCTACTATTAATAGCGGGCAACTTATTCGCTAAAGCGGGTTAGAAAACAACTAGTAAAAGAATACAAACCAAATACGACAGAACGCGAACGAAGTACGCTTCACCAGATGGCTATATAGTTGTGAGAACTATTATGCTGAGTGTACGAGTTGCAAATTCAAGAGTAGTGATAGAGTGTTATGTCGATAAAGGCAGACATGAAATAAACAGACACGAGATTACAATTTTCCGATCACACTTATAATTACACTACCAACCGTGGTATTATCAGAGTAGTAAACCCACTGTCAGATATGACTGCCCGTAACTATCGCGAGGAACTTATGACTGCCCGTAACAAACATAGGCGCACAGTTTGTTGCTTTGCGCCACGCTCGAATTATAGAATCGATGACGTTCTCAAGCATTACCATGTACAGTCGAATGAATGCTTGTAATTATCGTGGAGTTATTCTCGAATGCGAATTAGCCATTAGTTCTTCAGCGTCTGCATTCATAGAATGAAGATCTGAAGTGCTGAAACAATGTTATCCGAACATGTCTTGACCCCTGTAATGGTTTCGATTAACGGAATTATGAACTTTAGAAGAATATAACTTTTCTGGCAGTAGCGAGTACTTTTCTTTATTGCTGTCGACTGGATAATAACTTTTAATGTACTACATTTCAAAATACATAGCTATTGAAATTGCTCATTAACGGAGAGCAAAAACTAATTTCAGTCTTAAGGAGAGGAAATTGTTTTCTGCTGCCACGGCGGGTTTCTTAAATGAAACGAATGGTGCAAGCTGCTTTGGGTTGGCGGGCGCAATGTCAACAATAATAAGAAAGCTGAAAGTGGCTGATTCACGGAAAAACTTTGTCCGAATGTGATTAAATTATCTCTTGTTATAATACCACTGATGAGCACTATCTAGCCAACGATAAGTTTGATTGGACTGATGAGAGGCACGAAACCAATACATCAACATTCCCTTATCGTTATTCTGTGTCCGTAACTAATTGTGTTGATCTTATTCGAGAACGAAGATAAAGAATTAATATCGTTATGTTCATGGATAATGTGCTACTGCTACGTAAACAAGCACTATTACTATTACTTGCAGATTCTTCTGAAAAGTCTTCTGATGAAGCAAGTTCTGAATCAAGTGATGATGAATACGTGTCATCTATACATTATTTTGTGTTCACATTAATTTATTATTTTCGTTTTTGATAAGAACACAGTCTAATCTTGTACCAAATTTGGAAACATAGAAAAATCGAAACAGGGAACAGGAACAAACAATGGAAAAAACCTCAGGTATCAACTTGCTTTTTTAGAATTTGATTTCCTAACATGGATATTCTTTTCTGCTCAAGATACTATATCCGCTTGATGTGTGTGCATTATCTAAAAATCAGATATCTTTCATACAATAACACAGCGTTGTCATTGTTTTGCATTGTGATAATGAATAAATAGACGGTTTATTTTCTTTAGAAAAATTTTAGATTTTCAAATTTTAATTACAAGGTAAATAATTTACGCTACCATCAAGTCTGAGTTCCAGTTTGTAGCAACCAACTAATTTTATGTTATCTTTTACCGTTATAGCTTACTATGAATTTCAATCAGTATAGCAAAAATTTTGATTGTCGGCATATTGACGATTTTTATAACCACAAGCGTTAAGGCACAGGACTTGTGCTTTTTGGCTATGTGCTCCACATCTCAGAACACTGTAGCAGTTGCATTTACTGAACACCCAAACGCTGCACTTCAATTTAAGGATGTGGAATGGTTCTTAAAGTTTGAGTGCCCAGGACTCGGTGATAACGTTGCTTGTGACGAGGTATACGTAGCGAACCATGGTAAATATTGGAATAATAAGGGGTGTGAACCTTCTGGATTTACTCTCCGTCATTGGGAGTGTGACGATCTTAGTGTGTTGTCGACATGCGACAATATTGGAAATTAGTGGTTTTTGCTTTACTATGTCAATCGCCTTTTTAGCGATTTAAGTATACAAATAAAGTTTTATTTGAATTACGTTTATAAGTCTTGCTGTCGCCTTGAGTGACTGAAATTTGATGAGAGACTAATCGACTTCTTATATTGTTCACGAAGTTGTACATATTGTTTTACATTATCTGATCGTTTATTCAATACCAATACTAATATACTTTTAAAGTATACAAGATAAAATATTGACAATAAAGCGCGTAAAATCAGTATTTTTCAACAAAATAGTGAATTGACCAAACAAATAATAATGCCTAGTCTATATTCTTTAATATTATTCAAATTGTAAAATACACAATGCTTTTGGAAAGAACGGATCTTGGAACGCTTAATTAGTTCATAGTCTCATGCATATTAATAGCGAAAGGTTTCTTGAAGCCAGAAAATTGATACGATTTACAGACGGTAGTTCAACTCTCTAGTAACGAAAATAGTTATTGATTCTCTTGCGACAAGTTCAAAGTGTATATGGAGAGACATTAGAAATTTTTATGTAATGGCAACAAATATTGTAGATTAAAGTATAAAGATTTTTTGCAAACTCGAATCTAATTGTACATTTGACGATAATTATGCGTTGCATTATTATGAATTATGGATGTCAAATGTTATTACAGGACTTAAATGAGCAAAGGAAAGTCGGGAAAGGATACGAGTGTGTGTGTCATTATCCAACATCTGTAAATGGATAGAATTTATGTACGTCTCAATTGCTTAGCGGTCAAGCAATTAGTATTAGCCGAACATTAAGGCATTCGCGAAGAAATAAATCTCAGATGCTATTACTTGAGTAATATCAGAATACCACACAGCACAAAAAAAAAGTAATACTTTGAATCACTCAATGGTTTTTGGTAGTTTTTCACAAAATTTTTATGCACTGAGTGTGCAATGTGCTTCTTAAAGCAGGGAATACCTGCGCGTAAGCGGAATGAATACTTACTCTTAATTTATTTCTCTTTTGCTCTAGTGAAGTCAATTACAATGAATTGCTGGCCTTGAGATTTTTATCAATTATATCAACAGCGTTACGCCATTTTTGTATAATGCCTAACAATATCAACCAATTCATCATATGTACCAGCTCCGTTAAAGAGTACAATAATCTAGATAACTGATGTTGGAATGGAACAATTTTATTTCAATCTTTGAATATAACAACCTTCTCTCTTTCAGGAGAAAATTTATCAATATTTGGTAGTAATCGATTGGATTGTACCATTTTCGCGATACGCTTTGGACTATTCGTAAAGATTTGGTAACAATTCCTCAAGTGTCGATATTTGGGTTCCTTAAGATGATAACACAGATCCGTTTTTTATATAGCGTAGTTCGCCTTTTTTATTAAACATGCGACATTTTGTCCCCAAGTAGAAGACTGGCAATCATACTATTTTTTCTGACTTGGTTTGTCTACTACGGGGTCAGTTGAGACCGTTGAATCTTTCTGTATTTCATTTAGCGAGCTAGTAAAGTGTTTTTGCGGTAAGTAATACTATTACTATCAAAGTTTATTTTTGGGATTAGCTCTTTTTATAGCTGTGATCGCATCTTCTGAAACCAGTTCACATTCTCTAATATTCAGTTTCCGGGTGACACGAATTTATGATGGCATTAATATTAATATTAATAGATATTTAAACCGGCTTAGTTAAAATTCGGTATAGTCGTTATGCAGGTTTATAGACAGGTTTCACCGTCTACCACTTTCAAGATTAAACCCTTCTAAATTTGGACAAGATTTATAAATAGAATCGTCAGAGATATTGGACCAATTTCTTGTTACACGACATAATGTTATCTCAGAAGCCAACTAATACCCTTTGCTACACTTTCCAATTCAACCTTCAAAAGGTTTTAATTTAAACTCCAAGTCAAGTATATTGTTGACTTAAAGGTAGCGCGTGACGAATTGTACGATGTTACCCAAGAAAAGCCATGTACAACGCAATCCAAGGCTTCAGCCACGCACAAACTTAAAAGTTTGTAGAACACCCGTCTTGCATGAAGAATATCCATATCAAAACGAAGCCTATGACTTCAATATCGAAAGATGTAGTCTTTAATCCGACTTGGGTAAATATCATTGTTACATTCTGATCAATGCTCTCGCCTACTGTGTTGAAACTCGGAGTCAACAAGAAGTGAATATCAAGACATTTGGCCAAGCCAGTTGCTTAAGCATTGCGCCGTAATGCAGGTACGTAGAATTTTCTATTTTGGCTGCGCATCTCATACTAATCTTTTTGAACGATTCAATGATCAGTTTAGGGGGCGAAGCTGGTCAACAATAACAACAACAATTCAATGCTTGTCTTTGAGAATAAAAGATCTTGCCATCCCACCAAACACTTAAAAGCAGTCATTAAGACTGAAGTTAGAGCGAGAAAGAATAATATCTCAACAACGATGAATCGATTCAATTTAATTCTACTCATTTTGTCTGTCTTCATCATGGCGGAGCTTTTAAATGCTCAACCGGGCAACTATACCCGTCCACCAAACCCTCCGGCTATCGTCGACGAACCCTTCAATGCAACTGTCAAAACCATTCGAATCCTTGATGGGTACGGTCTTCGTAATGTGGCATACTATGTCACTCCTGACAACAATGCTGTAGTGGAAGGCGATATTGTCTATGGCACGCTTTCAGAACTCCTTGCTGCGGCTGCAGCTGCCAACAATGATACTCAAATCAGCAAGAGAGCTCACTCCATTTTTGCTACTACTGGGACAGAGCGGCCATGGCCAGGTGCTCGCCTCCCTTACAAATATGTTGACGATGCTGCCAAGACTGCTTTGGATGCTATTGTCACGGCGGCAACTAGGAGGTGGACGAGCGTCATTTCTGGCCTCCAGTTTGTGGAGGATCCTAGTGCCACTGGAGCTTTCATTGAAATCAGCAATACAGTCGATGGTGGGTGTAATTGCAATATTGGATGGGTAAACAACCGCAAGAGTAGTATGAATCTTGAGCCTGGTTGTAATACGGATAATGCGGCTCATGAGTTTGGTCATGCTTTAGGGTTGTGGCATGAACACCAACGCAAGGATCGTGACAGTTTTCTCCATATTTTTCCTGAGAACATTAATGGTGGACTGGATAAAGATGGTAAACCCTGTCCCGTACGAACGTCTGGATTTGTAATCACAAAGGACAGTTGTTGTAGCCGAGAATGCAACTTTGTCAAAAAAGATGATCAAGACTCTTCCGGAGCATATGATTTTAGTTCTTTGATGCATTATTTCGAAAATGCTTTTGGCCGAGTAGATGCCTCTGGCACAACCTTGACTACTCTGAGTCCGATAGATTCCAAAAACAGTATTCGTAGAGGTCCCAATCCAAGCCCGCTGGACTATAGACGCATATGTGATTTATACAGTCTTTCTTGTGTTATTTGCGGTGATGGCATACGCCAAGGCAGTGAAGAGTGTGATGATGGCAACTTGGATCCTGGCGATGGTTGTGATCGAGAGTGTCGCTCGGAAGTCTGTGGCAATTTTCGTGTTGATTTTGGTGAAGAGTGTGATGATGGACCCAGCGGTTCAAAATTTTGTGACGCAAACTGCAAGTTACGTTGTGGTAATGGGATTGTAGACTCTCCTGACGAAGAATGTGATGATGGACCTTTTGGATCCGATACATGTGATAGTTTCTGCAAGTTCAAATGTGGAAACGGCATCGTTGACTCTCCGATTGAAGAATGTGATGACGGAAATAAACGCAATGGCGACGGATGCAGCTCCACCTGCAAGCGCGAACCTCTGTGTGTTCAGTGTAACCCCAACCCTCCTTTAAACAAATGCGATGTAACTACTAGTTGCTTTGTAACACCTGATCAAGGTGCCATGGTGAGCAGTACTTTATTTTTCTTCCTTCCTCAAGTCGTTGATTTGATTGATTCTGTTGATTGATTCCTACCTTTCTTTAGTGCGTCTGCCGTCCTGGGTTCAAGGCGGATGCTGATAATGACCAAAAGGCTATCCATTGGCGTCTAAAGCTGCCTGCAGGTAATGAACACCGCGTCTTTGTGAAACCCGGAACCCCGTGCGATAAATTGTGCGATAATCCTTTCGCCTCAGGTGACAAAGTCTGCGAAGAAGTAACTTTAGTCAATCCATGCACATGAAGGCATCGACTTTGTGTATATAACATTATTCCCTAAAGATCAGATACGCTAATTATCAAAGCGTTTTCCTTTAGATTAGTACGAGCTAGCGAAGTTCCCAAGTTGTGTATCATAATTTGTTATCATGTACTTGTAATAAAAATTTGTATTTATATGTGATGTTCACTTATTTACATAACTCGTTATTCTTAAACACCGTATGACCATCCTCTAATCTTTAAAGAACACAAGAATATTATATCGTTTATTTTTTAATTCCTTGTTATCATCTACACTGACATTATCTTTAAATCCCCGATGCTAATATCCAGGATACATCTCTGGGCAAAATGTTACATAGCCAAGAGTTCTAGCTATTTTCTTCGCACACCAATCACCATATAGTGCTCGACTTCAATGTTATATGGATCCGCTTGACGAATAAGAGAGTAATGCTGAGGACGAGAGAAGAAATTTTGAATTAAAGTCTGATTGGCAAGCGAGAATCGGTGGTGGTATTACGCGAACCAAGTCCCGTCAAAATTTGCATAACTTAAATGACATCCTCATGTCAACCAAGTTTTGCTTATAATTGCATATTGCTTATGGTAAACTGCAAAAGGATTGGTGCTTCATAATTTATTAAACAACACGTAACATAAGCAGTCTTGCATTGAGCACGCGAAAAGTTATCTTTTCACGTTTAAGTAGTTGCCGAAAGCAATTTGAGTGCAATTCCTGGAGTTAAAAAAGACTTTGGTGTAATTGTTAATGGATTAGTTTGAGAAAATATGAGCGAACATTCATGCAATTAATATACATTGTTTTATTTTTCGCTTCTTTCTCATAAAGCACTCACTCGTAGAATATTATTATCCGATGATGTACCACGTTTAAACTTAAGCTGCGCAGAAATAGTATATCTGTATCGGGCGGGTTTTTGAAAGACCAGAAATACAATCGTTTCAAACTAACGGAATGATTAATAACAAAAAAAAAGTAATTTTTGGTCTTCGTTGAGTTTGAGCGTAATTATAGTTCATCGTAGGCTATCAGCGATTAAAATATATATATTAATCAATAGGACAACGTTATTTTAACGCAACAAAAAATTCTTTCTATGGAGAAAATTCAGTGGAATAAACATACTGTATCTCAACTAGCAAATTACTCGTTGCTGAACGGAGTTGCTATAATGCAAAGTTACACATAGCTGATAGTCCGATCACATGTCTTTGAGTCGATCTATATGAAATCTATCATTACATATCTCTTTGTGATGACTCCAATATCACAATTAAAGGGTGGGAACTGTTGCTAGAATGCAAATAAAAATGCCAATACAAATTAAGTGACAGTAATTTACGTTTATCATTTAAATTTGGCAACATCAAGCATCATGCATCTGTCGTATGTAAATCCCGTCACTATGTAAATCCCGTTTGGGGTCCTAAAAACCGCATTTTTATTGTGTAAATCCCGTCCAGGGTCCCCAAAACTGCATTTATACACTCCCGTACCAAAAGTCACCGACCACCCCTTACAGTAGCGGTCATAAGTATCCGAACGGTTATATCCTGCAACTTTACATAATAATAACTGCTTACATTTTCTAAAACAAAATTTGACATATATCTGATCACATGTAAAATTTCAGCTCGAGCGAATGTCTCCAGCAAATTTTCCAAACATCGGATATTTTGCATCG
>CAJVPI010000185.1:0-44571 GCA_910592345.1 Paraglomus brasilianum
CGAGCTTCGTATTGACCATAGTTTCAGGGTGTTTGATCAAAGTAGTGAATGGTTTTTATATCTTTAAAGACCCTAAACGCGTACTCCATAATTGGTAGTTACTGATAATCAAGACGCGTTAATAGTCAATAATCAACTTTTTGATTTATTCTAGAAAATTCTTTTGTTCTACTGGCGCAATTTTTTTCGAAACACAGTGTACATTCTGCTATGCATGCAAAGCACCGAGACCTCTCGACTGGACAACTGGCAACAAATCTTTAGATTTATTTATTATGGAAAATCATGGAGGAATATGCAACATAAAGATGATGCATACATACAATGGATTCAATATGCTCTATTGACAAAGATACAAGAGATGACATCATCACGCCATGGATGCACACATATAGCAGATTGGTTAGAAGTGGCAACAAATGAATTGACACAAGTGACACTCAAAAAGATAGTTGATGGACAGGATGCTCCGTTATTTGATTTCCATCAGGTAAATTATTTTATAGTAAAACAATACAAATTCTTATTAAAGTATGTGTGTATTGCATCTTTAATCGATAATTGTGTATTGTTATAATAGCTAAATAAGGAATATCCAAAAATATTAACACCAGACAACATTTGGATCATTGGTATTACTCAAGAGCCATCTACTAAAGAATATCATTTAGTATTCTACCACAAAATGCATGCAATACTGGAGAGATTTATACGAGTAAATGAAAATGTGGAACATATACCATATAGTTGCTTTAGTGAATTAAAAGAAATTGGATCTGGTGGCTATGGAACAGTCTATACTGCCAAATATACAAGTTATTCAAAAGTGCACACGAGAAAACTTGTTCTCAAACGTTTCAAAAGTTTTGATCAGACACCGGAATTATTTATTTCCGAGGTTAGCCACCTTTGACATTCGATCTTATTATTGAAGTAGCGTTGAACTAATTGTTTATTTTATTTAACAGTTTAGAAATCACGCCAAGTGCGCGAATAATTATTTTCTTCAAATTTATGGAGTCACACAAGACCCAGCAACAAAAGAGTACATGATTGTCATGCAATACGCTGATAATGGCAGTCTTCTATCTTATTTGGATCAAAATGTCAACAAGTTGACATGGGGAGCGAAGTTAAAGTGTTTGATGGATATCTTAAAGTACCTGAGTGACATTCATCTTGCAGGATTAGTGCATTGTGATCTTCACGGAGGGAACATAGTTTTGCACGACTATTCATACAGTAAATCTGAGGCGGAAAAAAATTTTAGATTAATTACTCCACTCATATGCGATCTTGGCCTCTCCCGATCAGTGAATTCACGCGAGTCAGATTTAACAATTCAAGGTGTTTTACCTTTCATTGCACCAGAAGTTTTTCATACTGGTAAATTTAGTCAACAATCAGACGTATATTCTTTTGGTATTATTGCGTATTTGATGGCCACTGGTGAACCACCCTTTAGAGATAGACAATTTGATAGAGATTTAGTATGTGATATTATGGGCGGACTACGACCACCGATGCCTGATTCAGCACCAGAAGGATATAAAAAACTTGCAGCGATGTGTTGTGATGCTGATCCTGACAAGCGTCCACCTATTGACGCCCTCCTCAAGGCGTTTCAATCAAAAGGTCCAATCAAGGACGTATGGAATACCATCTATTATACTAATGTAAAACCTTTATCACGTCTCGAGAAGGAGAGTAAATACTCTAGTAAACTCTTACCTACTAGAGATTTGCCCAAACCAAGAAACAAATACGATTTTGATTCAGCTGCAGGTATGAAGACAAGCATGGCTATGTTTTTGATATTAAAATAATGTTAATCCACAATATTAACATCGTCCATTATCTACATAAATTAGTTACCCAAAACTTTGAATAAAAGGTTTTCAAAGGTTCAATTAATTGATTTGCACTTATCTGTAGGCAGACAAGAAGCGAGAAAGTTATACATTAAAAAGTGTTTCATTTCGATTGATAAAATTTCGACGAGTTTAACTTTCCATTTGCAATGATAAACATCAACACCTTGCTTTTCGATCTTAAAACTATGCTATATACTATGCTTTAGACCGCTGTCGGAACCACCACTTAGAATTATATTTTCACATCCCTATAACGTACAATATATCGGATCGTTTTGTTCACATCTAAAATATTGATTTTTCAACTGTATAATAAACCAAAATGGATCAGTTTCATTGCGGAACGTTAGTTGTGAATGTTTACCAGTCTGACAACTAATGCGTTTGTACTAAATTCAATTAAACATGAAAACAATTAACTAACATACCAATTTAGTGTATCAATAAATTTTGCATACGTTAACGTACAATATAATTATTGTTTTGATGCGTAAATATGGGTTAGTTGGTGATTTGGGGTTCAAATTTGTTTTGTGTGGGATCCGCAAGAAAGTCAAATCTGTACCCCGAAGGATTGTCAGTGATTCTTATAAAACGAGAAATTAGATAAATTCTTACGTTCACTAACATCTAACTCAGGGTAATTTGTTTCCTGCATTGTCCTCAATTCTTACATGTTAGAAATTTTGCCTTTTGTCGAGCAAGAAGACATAACGTCCATCTCGCAGTTTGTTTTCTTAATTATTTTGCATTATCCTCCAAAAAAACTTAACAAAGTCACGGTTTGTATAGGTGCCATTTGAAATTTGTACATCTGCGTTTTATTGTTTATATTTTAAATTATTGTTCTACTGCTCAAGTTGGTATAGTCCAAAACGGGATACGGAGATGAAAACAAAGTCACATACCTACCGTAATAGTATAATGATGTCATGTCTTATAAGAATTCTTTGCGGAATTCTACGACTTGACATAGAAAGCCTAATTTCTAACCACCTTTTTTCACTAAAAACGTTTAGCAGTAATAATAATAATAATAATAATGATATACCATTACATTGCTTTAACTTTGATTGGCACTCTATGAACGCAGATCTGATGTGGCTTTATCAAAATACTATTCGAATAAAAATGCATTCCGCAGCTGTGATCACATCTTGCGAACCAAGCGCTGAAACCATACCATAGATAATGCTTGATTACTTCTACACAAGCTTACTCATATTCTTGTCTAACCTAATAATACTATTAATATCGGAAACTGCTCTGCATTAATATGGTGTCGGTACTGCGTCGTTCTCGATTTTCGTGTATGTTAACGGACACTTCTAAAATTCTCTCTCTCTCCTCCGATCACTTAAATGACAACAACAATTTATTTAAAGATTTTTAAGGCCTTGAGATATTGCCAGCACGAAGGTAAGGTTGTTTTAATGTCCGCTAAACATATAAATCAACAGAACTTTGAACAATTATAGCTCAACCACACGTAACATTTGTCAATACAGAAATGCTTGTATTATTCCTTGAAAAGCATTTGTGTACCGTACAATATAATCTTTTTAATTCCCGAATTTTTATTCGCCCCTTGCTAAAGGACAGAACACTTTTATGCCTTTGTCTTGATAGGCGTGCATATTTATCATCGATTTGCAAATGATGAGTCTGTCTATTAACATTCTTCGTTCGTTTTCGCAAATTAACCTTTGATTAATTGTCTATCCGCATTATACTAAATAACAGCCAATACAGTACGATATCCTCTCAAAAGTCTCCAGACTTTTTAGCTGATATTTTGCTTCGAGTGATAAACGTTATGACTGTTTAAAATAACGTACATATGTGGCAGACAGGCATATAAGCAAAAGGATGAATTTAAGAGACCTGGCAATTTTTGGATTTCAGTACGATCTTCAATGCGAGGCGTTAGCGAAATTCTTCAAGGTATCCGATGATTAGTTGTGAAAATAAACATATATCGTTGTGCATACAGGATATGAATACGGCATTCTATATATGAACACGCCATCGTTAGTACTAGTTGTATTTTACAGAGCGCCTGTTGTACCCATGCACTCTGATTTGATGTGGATACGATCGAATTTGCACATACAATACGTATAATGGCTGGCAAAGGATATTATAATAAGATGTTATACGAACATCTTGTGTAACAAACTAATTATAGTCCAAGGTATGTTGTGAAATGTTGGTATTTATATCAATTGAGTATAATTATGTCTATATTTAAAATATTTGTCCGTGCCACCAATTAGGAACTTATGATTTTATCGCGAAAACCTAAATTGTGATAAATTGCCTTGTATATTACATGTACTGTTTAATCAATTATCATACTCCACGAAAACCTAAATTGTGATAAAATGCCTTGTATATTACATGTACTGTTTCAATCAATTGTCATACTCCACGAATATCTATATACGAATTTATGCTGACGTACTGACATATCCTTTTTTAAACTATTTGGGTCAATAATATGTAAATTTCTCCTCTTATGGAAGCAATTATCAAAATTGATCAAATCTTTTCTTAGAATAATGCACCATCCCTTGTACAAAGTATTTTACATAGCGAGTAACTGCTGCGTGAAGATCGAGATACCCATTTACAAAAATAACGCGCAGGGAATGACAGACTTTTTAGAACGATTTCGGCATCAAAGAGTATGACAGCGCGTACTGCCGTCCTT
This sequence comes from Paraglomus brasilianum, assembly GCA_910592345.1. Lineage (NCBI taxonomy): Eukaryota > Fungi > Glomeromycota > Glomeromycetes > Paraglomerales > Paraglomeraceae > Paraglomus > Paraglomus brasilianum. The sequence continues at coordinate 4,588 of CAJVPI010000185.1, forward strand.
GGCACTACTTGTTTGGAATACCTTGGCTATAGCTGTTTGATCCCTGCAACTTTGTGACATGCACCTTTTGTTTTTGCAGCAAAGACTCCGCGCAGTATGTCCAAGATCAACACAAATCTGAAAATCATCATTCATTAGGGAAAAAGCGTTCGGTTTAAAAAATGAAAACTGTAAAACGGTTTACCTGTATAAATAACTTATTAAAACCCCCAGATTCAATATGGCAAGCATTTATATCCGTCATTCGAACTTGTCGATCGTACAAATAATTTAGGACAAAATAATTTCAACCTTCACCCCACTTGGACGGTAGCTACATTCACTTCGATCGCTGGAGCCTGTGTTTCCGTCTGTTCCGGTAAACCAAATGTTGTGCCCCACTTCGATTCAGGCGTGCTGTCGATCAAAAGGGGCAAACCATTTCATGCAGATCGGAGCATACTACTCTTTGCTGCGATCCTCAAGATGATTGTCAAACGTCTGGAGCTATTATTGCAAATCGGGTAGTAATCTGCCACATCCTTCCACAACTGGACATGCCACTATGCTATCTACGGGTAAGCATATAACTAGTAAATCTACGTTCCAGCAAATTGCCTAACAATCGTCATCTTTAGGTTCGTCCTTTCCTATTCACATCCGCCTTTTATCATAGTGGACATTCGCATACACTCCTCTTCTCCCAAGTCTCCCAAATCTCCCTGCATTTCCGCCTGAGGCTACCCGTCAAAAATAATAAAAAAAAAAGCATTAAATTAAAACATAATTGTTATTGGTAAGCAGATTTACTCTCGTCATCTACACTACCTATCATTAAAAACATAATACCTCCAGAATATTCTACTCAATCGGATCGATCGATCGATCGGACCGCTCTTCGTTATATACTCAGCATCATATCTATTCCCACTCTCACATTTAAAACAAGCCATGTCTGTCTCTCTTCTTTTCAGCGGTCGGTTTGACATTCCTGCAGAATGTCTGCAAGAGATTTTTAAATACTATCAGAATGAACCGAATTATCTTTATACATGCCTGCAAGTTAGCAAGTGCTGGTGTCACAATGCTGTCACGCTTCTCTACAGAAATCCATTCGATAAGATTCATAAGCCATCCGCCAAACTCATCACCACATACCTCCAATTCCTTAATGACAAGACTAAATCGTCTTTCGAAAGTCGAGGAGTACGTATTCCCCATTATTCACGACCCTTTATAATCGATTATCCCGTCTACGTACACACATTCTGCTACAAGCAATCTTATGACTCGGTCATCAACTTCCTATCGGAACATGATGTCACCAAACGACAAGTATGGGAGAAGGAGCTATTTGCCAAAGAAATCTTGGATGAAATATTCAAAATTTTTGTAATCCGCGGCGTAAACATTGATAATCTCGTGTTGGATACAGAAGATTCAAATGTATACCCGCCCAACGTCCATATGCTGCTGCCCAGATATCCCAGTGTTCCATCTTTTATGCGGCGCGTAAAAAAGTTCACATGCGGAGGGAGGTTTGAGAAGGGAGATTTGATGTGTAGAATGTCGACATTCTGCAAAGGCTTGCACACGCTGCAACTCAACTTTTATGATTATGATATGTATGATCCTCGAGACGGGGACAGAACTGAGACGAAGCGTATAGGCACGCTGATCGAGGCACAGCTTCATTTACAAAGGCTCATTGTACACGGTCCGTACCGCTTCTTGAGTAATTTGTTGCCAGCAGTAACAAGTCAATCTAACTGTCTCACTCATGTTGAATTTGTTAGAGTGGTATTTCGGGATTTTGTGCCTCTGTTCATTGTCGCTATGTGTAGTAATCTACAAACGCTCATAATGGAAGACTGTCAGAATTTGAATGACTTTATTCTTTCTCCGTTGGCAACCGCTTCGTTTACTCGACTGAAAAAATTCGTATTCATTAATCAATATCAAAAGGTGCTTGATAACTTGGTTCCAGTAGTTGCAAATACACTTGGCAGTCTGAGGGAAGTGCGATTCAGAAGAAGGTTACCTAGCAGTGCGGTAGTACGTAACGCGCCTGATATTCCTCCTGCTGTAATTGAGACTATTGCCAGTACAAGTGTCAAGCTTAAGCGTTTTGAGGGACATATTGAGCAAAAGACGATGCAGGCGTTTATGACACTGTTAATGTCATGTTTGACTTTGAAGAGGTTGACCATATCCGTTGAACATAGAGAATTCTTTACAGCGCGTGTTCCACTGCTGTTCCCGAGAAGCCTCAGATTCCTGACAATATCGTTTGCTGGGTTCTTGTCCGCGAATGAACTCGATGACTTTCTTAACCATTGTTCCGCTCCTTTGGAAACATTACAATTGCCAGCCTCATGCTGTATTGATCACCATCACTTTCACGTGATCGTTAAACATGCACGTCGGATGGGTACTTTGCAGCGATTGGCTCTATCTCGATATGCCAACATTTCAGAAAAGGACATTGAACAAGCTCGTGGAGTGATTAAACACATAAGTATGTGCGGGGAACAGAAGGAATGGTAAATGGCAATTTGTCTGATAATCAGAACATTTGCGCCAGGCAACAAAGAAAAAAATGCACCATATTTGGCATTTGCAATGTGCAGCGCATATTTCGACTTAAAGGTGTATGTATGCCCATTAGATGTAATACTTTAATATGTATTAGTAGATATACAGAATAATGAACCAATTAGCAATAATGAATAATCAATTAATCAATTAGCAACATAATGTAGACAATCGATGCGATGTCTTTCTATCAATTTGTAAAGTTCTAGATTATATAACCCTGAATTTCAATAGACATCAATGAAACATACTCAAGAGACGGTAACCTGTATTATTTCCAATTACACCCCTCCGCTTTCATTATCTCGCTCGATTCCTCTTTTCTTTTCTTCTAATAGACCCTTCCCCTTTGCTGCACACATATACAAGTATTTATTCATGTTTATATCTTTATATTATTGTTTGGATTCGTCGTCTGGTATTAGCAGTCCTAATAATTCCATCAACACCTCACTCGACCTTGGATAGGCGTCAGAGTTACGCTGTACGTTCTTAAATCCGGATGATCTCCTCACCCGACTAAAATTCTCGACGACATACGTCATTACAACGTCCTTCAGATCGGGCCACTTCCATGCAGCCGAGAACAGTAGCTCTGCTGCATTATTATCATTAAGATCTCTGCATAGCTTGGCCTTTGCTCGCTGTCGCAAGTCGGTAACAAGATACTTGTCCGCTATGGCAAATAGATCGAGAGCGTTCTTATGCGAGTCTTCTCGTCTGTCAAAATTCACCTTGTCGGTATAGAGAAATTTCAGCATTTCGAGAAAGGTTACATGATGAAAGTCAGTCACATCGATTACGTATTTGATGTTATTGAGTTTAGATGACTCAAGCGCCGATTCTGCATCAGGATTGCTAATGGTGGTCGTTTCGCTATTGTTGGCAATCGGCTGTTTATCGGTCGCCTTTACGCTCGCGGTAGTCGATTCGCCCGCCGCTGTGGTCGAATTTGAGTCAGTCTTCTGCAGCTCGGCCCATTTCTGCTGAAATATACGAGAAAAATAATCCGACCTTTTCACTAATATTACACTATTGGCATATATCGTAGTTCCCTGCACGTTGAATTGTACGTCTGCTGTGTCAGACTTGTTGAGGTGTTCTGTCCATGCCTCGAGCAACGCTTCAGGTATCGGTTTGCCAGGTAAAGGACCTGCTTGAGCAAGTGGTCGAAACATGGCAGAGTCGAATTCGACTCCAAGTGTAAATGCATTTGGTAATAAACTTTTCTTATAGAATCTGTTTAGACCTGGCATAAAAAAGATATAAAATAGTCAACACTAGAGTCTTTGTATGAAACGAATGGGTGAGATAGAAGACATATTACCATGATTCATCATAAACATACCATATCCACCCCATTTAGCACAGAAGTTGTCCATACCAATGATAAACGTCTTTACATATTGGCTTGAATAAATCGAGTGAACAGAAAGTTAGCAAGAGACCTCAATTACTTGCACCCTGCCATGGTATGGCATGCTTTTGACATTGTACGCTTACCCAGTATATTCTTGTCCACAGAGTGATTGTATTCGTAGGTAAAGTGTTGCTGACAATGTTCCTCTTCTTGACCATACACCAGCCATATGCTCTTCTTCTGCATTTGGGATAGCGCATAAGAATAGAGAGAAATAGTCTGGGTCATCTTTAAAGGACTATTCAGAAAATAGTATGAATTACTATTATATGGATATACTCACTGATAAAGAGTATAGATATCGTATACTCGAATCTATTTTACTCACAGGAACAAACTTTAGCTGCCAAAACATGTCATCAGAGGTAGCAAATGGAGGCGAGTAAACCTCTCCGGTAATCTTGCCAACGTCGGAAAGAGTAAATTCAGAAGATCCTTTTGATCTAAGCGACATTATGGAAAAGAACAAGTAACAAAAAACGAAAAAGATGGACGAGAGGTATTAAATTCAGTGAGCGTGGCGCCACAAACAAATTTCAGGGGTACAACCACAAAAATAGTATTCATATAATTGGAGTTCATAAATAGCTATACGCACTTGGTTAAATGTGTCCCAATGAGGAACGCATTTACTAAATGATGGTTTTTTGGTGAATAATGGCTTACTATTACTTGTCTTTATTTTGCTCTTTCCCCAACAATGGCAACGCAGAAAGGAATGCTAATGTGGATTGTTAATTGATCGCGTACTTGGTAAACTAGTTTACTTGGTACTGCACGTATAAAGATCGACATATGTTACACGTCAATACAGTAATAAAGACTGTGCAAATTACCATTATCCATACGAATTGAAAAGAACCTACAAAGCTGTCAGCTGTTTGTTGCAAATAGTGCAAATAGTGCAAATAGTAACAATGGTAATCATCTCACGTGATCAAGATTGTACGAACATTCTAACGATTGTATTGAATTGCCCTTGAAGATTTGCTTCGATTGTATAGCGATAGCATTCAATCTAATGCTATATTTAGATTAGTCGTAAAACAATGACATTCCTGCCATTAATCGGGTAACACAATGGCCACAGCATCAGACACTTTATTTTTCCCAAACAAACGCATTGCAGCACTGTTCGCTGTAAATGGATCCTAATGAAACCAATTCCCTTTATAAGAGAGCGCCACCTTCTCTAGACTTCTCTCCCGCAGACACATCAGACCATGAGGAAAGTACGTAATATTCAAATCGATCAGTTGTATGTCTTTAAATACATTCTTTTAACCCTATTATTTATTAACGTTCTAAAAGAGTAGAAGAACTGCTAGGTAAGAGCATATGCGTTTCATTACTGTTTACCCGTATTGTTTCACTCTCTTTTTTATACCTACGCTCTTGTTATCCTTTCATTCACTGCATAGGTCCAACGTCCAACGAGTAAACCCGCATTTTGAAACTACAAGTCAATGGTTTAAATATCTAAACGAAAATCGCAAACCAAGGTCCTAGAGCAGTATATTCAATCTCATCGTGTCGGGCCTATGCTGTCATTTTATTCTGATAATTTTGACTTTTGCAGAAAGGATTGCGTTGCCATAGACTGTGAGATGGTCGGTGCTGGTGACGGAGGGCTCGATAATGAATTAGCACGTGTGAGCATTGTTGATTACGGTGGAAAAGTAATTATGGATACATTTGTAAAGCCACGAAAACCTGTTACTGATTACAGAACGGCTGTTAGTGGAGTTCATCCGGAAGATTTAAAAGATGGTAAAATAATATTGAGTTACTGTATATTAATATGCAAAATGTTTGATTCCAAGATGGCATTACATCACGTTTTCGTATGTTCACATAACCGGGGCCAGCTCCAGATTTTAAGACCGTACAGAACCAAGTGAAACGAACCCTCAAGGGCAAGTTTGTCGTTGGACACTCGCTCTATTTCGATTTTAGGGTAGGGTAAAACAACATTCAGTGTATGGATACAAAAGTAAACTGTGATATGCATTGATAATTTTATTCTTTTTCCAGTCCCTGAAAATATTTTGTCCAAAAGAACTCAAGAGAGATACTGCTTTGTACCCTGTAATCAGGGCAATGTGGAATGGGAGCTCACCATCACTGAAGAATCTTGCCTTCTTTGTATTTGGGATACAAATTCAAGATGGCATACACGATTCGGTAATGATACTTCATATATTCTTTGATAGAACAAAAGTCACAGTTATTACTTAAACTCAACGTTTATTATACAATAGGTTGAAGATGCAATGGCCTCAATGATTGTTTATAGACATTATGAAATTCAATGGGAAGAATATATACTTCTTCAAGGATCAAAAGCCGTTTTCGAAGAGCAGATCTTTTGTTATTACTGTAGACGTAACGGTCATATGAAATATGACTGTGATGCTTGGAAGAAGAACCAGTTAAGACGGCTAGCGAAACAAGAATCATCGTCAGAAAACCAAGAATCCTCAACTTGAACTGCGTGTAATAAAGTATTCTAGTAAATTTACGCAAGAAGCATTTTGCAAATTGGTTTGGCAACTCTGACAGAAATTCTATGAATGTATATTATATATTATTTATATTACTATATAGCTTGCAGTGTATGATATGATAAATGGAACAATAAAAAGGCTACGTATATATATAGCCTGGAATTAGTTTTTCTCTCAGAGAGTATACTCATCGTTACTTATACTTGACGTATTTATAGTTAATATGTCTCATCTCATGTTGATTCCGTGAATAGGTCTTGGATCTCTTCTAGACTTTTTCCTTTGGTCTCTGGGACTAGCCTGTATACAAAGATCCAGCCAAACAACATGATCGTGGCATACAGCCAGAAAGTCCCTGAAAACAACATGTAATTAATTAGCAAAACGCACGTGTACACAATGTACAATTTGTTATTGAAAACATGGAATACCTGACGCAGTAATAGTCTCGGTCAATGGCAAAAACGTTACAGCTATTGCTAGATTACATATCCAATTTGTCGCTAGACGGTAATATAAATAATAAATTATTAGAGATAAATCCGTTTGTTTGTTTACAGTCTGTAAGTGCAACTCTTGTCACCTGTCGCAACACCGTTCGCTCTTCCGCGCACATTCAATGGAAACAATTCACTCTGTATTAACCATGGTGCATGTCCCAAGCCAAGTGCGTAAGAAGCCTAGTTGATAGAATAGCGAAACGCGTATTCAGTTACTAATAATTTCAGATATACATAAAGTATTAGATACGCCTGCTCTTACCACATAGAAAACCAAACTTCCTATGGCCAAGAGACTGCTTATTCGACTCCCTCCGGAGCAACCAATCGGTATTTCTGTGGACTGAATGCTGCCTGCGTCATTACAAACCCCAAGTTTTATATCAAAGTTGCATCTTTCATCTAGTCGACATGCTCCACAGCTTGGTCCATAATCTGTACAACTTGGTTGCTTTGGTACAAAACCTGTTATAGTAATGAAACTAAAGCCAAGGAGCAGAAGCGCAAAAATCATACAAAGCATCGTAGAAAGAAGAATTTGGCGGCGTCCGATTGTATCGATAATGTATAATGCGGCGACTGTGGATATGGTAGTATAATATGAATTAGCACCGTATCATGTTTCTAAATTCGAAACATTTGATTACCACACCTGTCATGGCGAAGTTTGTCAGTGCAACTGATATAGATACTATAACAGCACTTTTTGCGGTCTCGAAACCCGCCATTTTCATAATAGTACCCTGTTAAGTATAAGAAATATCCTTGCATGAGTTGATAATCGACCACAAGTCTATAACCAATATAACAAGTGTTCTACAGATTTTCTAAGCGACAACTAAGTGAACCTGTAAATCTCAACATAAAGATTTTTATAGCTTATCTGAGGCAACTAAAAGCAATGTATGCTTACCCCATAGTACATAGCAGTATCAAATCCACTCAATTGTTGGATCGCTTGTAAACCGCACGCAATAATCAATGGCTTAAAGTTTGGGTAACGAACAAGATCTCTATATGAACCGTTAGCATCCACAGACAAAGTTTCGCGAATTACAGCAATTTCTGTTATAAAACATCACGACGGATAATACCGTTGTCAATAAATAGTTCATTCATCAACACTATCATTAGTTTCTGTTATTTATACAACATTTCTACCTTCGTTTACAAAGGATTCCGGAGCGCCTGGATATATTTGCCTTAATACACCCTTTGCGCCTTCTGGAGACCCATTCCGCACCAAATATCTTGGACTTTCAGGAATAAATGGAAGCGCTGCAAAGGAGAAGATGATAATAATTGAGACATGATTGCGGATTTCTGTAAAGAAAAAAAAAGCTGCTTGTAAGCAAGGCGAATAATACCAATTAGTTGGAATATGGCTGGTAGTGCTGATAGACCAAACATCCACCTCCAACCGTCTGGTGCGTCGACATAAGCAACACCGACAAAATACCTACAGTCATCGAATTAAACTGATTAATAATACTCTTCGAAATCGACAACTTCTCCTTCCCAAACATATTACTAACGCTATGACTTGTCCGCCGGTGATCATGAGCACATTAACTGTGACTAATCTTCCACGGGAATATCTGGGAGATATTTCACTAATGTACAAAGGGACAACCATTGAAGCTAATCCCACGCCCAGTCCCACGATTATTCTTCCAAGCATAAGAGCTCCATAAGAATTGCAAAATGCCAGAATAATAGCGCCTAAAACGAAGATCACAGATGCAAGAACTAGCGTAAAGCGACGCCCTGACGTGTCAGATATATACCCTAAATAAGGAAGAAAGACAGTCTAGTTTAATAGATAAAGCCATAATAGCAGTGCAGGCAAACGATACATAAGCATTGCTTGTTTGTTTTTTGGCATAATTTCCTGATGCCAAATAACTCACCAGCACCGAGACCACCAAAAAATGCACCCATTGTCGTTCCTATCAAAGATCATGATGAACGTAAGTATAGAGGTAGACAATCGGATTGATTACATTGCGATGCTATACTCTACCTCCAACAATCATTCCTTTTTCGAAAGCAGTCATTACAAAATCCTTTTCGATCAATAGCATTGCACTGCTTATCACCCCTGTATCGTATCTATTCCAGGGAATGTCCATTAGTAACTAAAATATCGTAACGACTATATAGTGAAACGTCTATTACATCCGTTAACGTTTACTTGAACAGATTAACTAACAAACACAAACCATCCGCCAAACGATAAAATCAACAACGGTATGCATTTATCTATCTCTATTCGCCCATATGGTAAGATAAATATATATATTTACCCAAATAGAAATCCACCAAGGCTAATAACTACAGCAAGCCACCATAGAAACAAGGTAACCTTTGAGTTTTTCTCCAAATCGTCAAGCAACTCAGAGTCATGGTGTGGATGCGTAATTTCATTAACAGCCTCTTCTTCAAGAAGACGACTGTATGGCGCTAACGACGGCTGTACAAGTCAAGTGAGTATACTAGATCAAGACTATATAGTTGATAAAGATTATATAACATATATTCACCCTTGCTGACATGATTTTTAGATACTAAGACCAAGACGCTGGACACAGATTGTTTATGTTTACGTAATACATTGTGTTCTGAATATCTACATGTTTGCTCTCATATGATGGATAAGGCTCAATCATTTATTTATTCAGTCAATAACAATATGCAGCGCGCTACGCTAACAACAATATCAATTTACGGTAATTGAAAAGCCAGCCTTGAATTACGTTGAGAATTCCAGGTTCTCTGTTGTGATCTAGCCGACACGAATGAAGATAGAATTTGAGTATATCACATGTTTAGAGCAGTTTATTTAGCAACCGGGAATGGTACCAAGCTTAGCGCCCTTATTGTACAATTAAACTATGCTTCGAGTGACTATAAAAATCAATGAATTAATTATTCGCGTCTGATCACCTAATGCTAGGATCGTAAGAAAGCAAGAGAATGGGAAGAAAAACGTTCGCGTAGGGCAAGTACATATCCACAGTCATCAGTTGATCGCTAATTCTGACAGTCCACCTTCTAAACTTCTACTTTCAAAATTTGAGAATATTTTGCGATTGAAGACCTAACGAACTTATTGGATGTCGAACACACAGTACGTGTGTGGATAATCGAACGATAATTTAATCATACGATGAAATTATTGGTTTTTATTATCTCCGTCGTGAGATATGGAAACTAATGTTAGACATCGAAACATTCGAATGAAGAGTTTCTATCAAATTATTATAAGACTTCGAAATCAAATGTCGTAGTTCTCTTTTCAAACTGCCAGATTGCAAATTGTATATTAGGTATTTAGATGCACTAAATGTCTTGAAAAGTAATAAAATTGTAAAGAGTGGTACCAGTTTACGTTATAATAGCAAGTGATTTAGATAGAGGTTGTGTAACAGTCTGAAACAGAGTCTAGACCTCGACAACATGATTTCAGGAGTTGGGAATTTTGCAGATTGCTTCGATCGCCAAGTTTGAGTTACGGCATGACTGACAGAACATCACAATATAATTAATTACGTTCAGCGGTTTTTTTTCATTTTTTTTTTTTTCATCCGAGTTACATCGGGACTAATTAGGAAGCAAGACCTTTTTCTTGTCTATCATTACTTGTATTAGACTGATTAGGAACAACATCGACATCCGTCAATTCATTATAGAATACAATCTTTATCGTATATGGAAATAGAAATGCGATGACTGCTTTTATGTCTATTTCTTCCATAGATGCATAAACAATGATATATCGAAATCATACGTTGACCATTGGATAGCCAACATGGCTTAAAAGAAGTCTCGCACAGAATGACGTACGGGACAAAACTGATCTAGTCATAATTTCATTGGCTAATAGATACTAGTTCGAGTATCGTCTATAATTATCGTCACAATAAACATTATCAGTCTTCCAGTAATTCAGGAAACGTAAAAACAAGACTTGGAATCTATAAACCTGATAACCACAGAGAGAGAATTTAGGGAACTATTTCCCGCGGATTTTTTATCCCACAGTAGTATAGAGACTTGAATGGTATGTTTATGCACGCGCGAATGTCTATCATGAGCTAATGACCAGCTCAACCAAACCGACTACAGTGAATTTTTATCCTGATTATTTATACAACTTGCATATGATACATATTTAATTGCCAACTGACAGAATGCGCTTACCATGAATTCCAGCTTCAACGGGGGAAGGGAGAGTATAAGATAACCTATCCCATGCTTTATATCATATCACTCTTTTGACAAAAAACTCTAAAGGTAGTGGTTTTGGTTTTACATTTGGGATCACGTAATTGTTTTGTGTATTCTTTCGAGAAAACTCGAAATTCTTCAGGCGACATTGAAAGACAGTCTATCAGGGATGGGGCTGCAGCCTCTAATGACTGAATCAGATGAGTAGCCCAGATTTCTCCATCTTTGCCTCCCCATGGACCAACCGCATGTTCTATTTCCTGCCTTACGACATTTAAAGTTTGTGGATGAGTGCTTAGCAATTTCTCTAATTCGTGGGCGAGACCAACCCAGACGCCTCTATCTTCTAATAGTTGTCTGCCTAATGAAGAGTTATGGTAAATCAATTTGTAAGGGTCGAAAAAGAGTCAACCACATGTAATCGCACACAAAGTAGTTGATACTTGGCCCATTCATCTGTAATAATTGCTTACCCGCTTTCCATGTGACGGCCAGAGTAGGCGTCGGATCTACTACCTCTACTCCCTGTTCCATCGTTTCAATCCATCCACCAGGTTTGGTTACCCTCATCAACTCGTTTAGCAACGTATGGTGCCATTCGTCTTTGGTGAATGCTTTATTCAAAAACCTTAGATAGACAAAATCAAAAAAGCCGTCTTCGAATGGGAGTCCCTCAAGCACGTCGCATGTTAAAAATTGCGTATTTGCTGGTTTGATCTGTGTGGGGTAGGCTGGTGATATGTCGACTCCGATAAAATTTGTTCTTATGAATGTGCTAGCCATATCGAGTATCCATGTTCCTAGTGTTACACGAAGGGGGTTTATTTCGACTGATCTGCAAGTGGACGAATGAGACAAGATGTATAATAATAACTCACCTGGCCCACAGCTGCAATTATGGTGCAAGACCGAAACTAGTTTGTATTTAGAAAGTTCTATTGAAAACAGATGCACAAATATTAAAGACTTGCCTACCCAACATCTAAAACATTTATTCCCGAATTCAACGCTTCTTGTACTGGTGCGGAGAAATTTCCCTGTATATCAAGGCAATGATGTATGACATTAGTACGACTTGACGCGTCTCCACTGCATACGAATCGTTGCGATTGAGCTATGAACCCCGTATTATCACTCCTCAAATCCTTCTTCTCTTTCCTCTTCTCTTCCCTCTCTTACTAACATTCCAAGAATTTTTAAGCATGTAATGCATTATATGAAAATAGTCCAACAATGACTCATTGTCTGCATCGAGCACTTTTGAAATTCCATCGTTGTATCCGTCACTTCTGACTGAACCTTTCGCTGAACTTGCTCCCGATGATGTGGTTGCTAGGGATACTGCACTCGACCTACTGGACAACTTGAATCTCTTCCGCGCTTTTGTTGTGACCGTTGAACTAAGGTTATTCCCCATTGTTATCGACGGACAATTGATGGATATTAGTGGTGACAATAGTTTGTATTGAGTTGTGAATACTGGGGAGATAGAATAGAAATTTGAAGAGTAGGTAGAGTTAAAAGTACGAGAGTTAGTCGTTACTGTGAATTCCGTTAATTCTCGGAAGGATATTTATATAAAATACGTATTTGTATGTATTGATATGTACTGTAAAATACATGTTGTGTGTGTGGCTGGAGCGTTGTGCATTATATAATATTATGCAAAGCTGTTTACATTTCAGTGTCTAATGGATCTTCTTGTTGCATCCAACAATAAGAAATTTTATTTCGTTTTATTCTCACAGTATGACTTCTTTTAGATTCTATATGGCTAACTAATAGCGTTAGCATAACAATTCGAATGCGTTCCCCACCCCTCTCTCCAAGGCTAGTTATTATACCGAGATGCCAGATCATTTATTTGAACACGTGATAACCGAAAACTCTCTCTCCGATACGTGCAACAAAGGGAGTTTTATTAAGCGTTATGTCAGCACGGACATCGGGGGGGGGGGATGCAGAAGTAGTACAAGTAAGTAATTTATATTTTTACTGGTCAGCGTTCCCAAACATGGGAATTGGAGAATGTAATATAAATGTGGCTAAAACCGATTTACCAAAACCAGTTTTATTGGTAACATTCGTTACACTTTCGATCATACTCACAATCCAAGTAGATCGTCAATCACATTCGCTACAGAAAGCGTATTGTCTTTGTAAGAAAGTGCAATTAGACACTGGGTAATAAATACAATTACCCAACTCACCTTTATTAGAAGTTCTCTGGGCGTTATTATTGTTGTTACTACTGGTAGATGATGATGATGACAACTGAATAGCACCGCGCGGAGGATTATTTTCTAGTTCAAGAAGCCACGAATCAACTGACGACGAACTTTTGGTATTACATAATCAATTAGGTCAACATAGCGTAACGTCGCACGGACAACATTTTTAATATAGACAAACCTCACTGGTTGTTGCGTCTGGTGCAGCTCTGTACTCTGGGGTTGTAACACACCAATCGGCTGCTGCCATAACTGCTGCGACTGGGCTGGTGGCTGCATTGACCCCCACGACGACCACATTTGAGAGCCGTGCGTTGACTCTGACAACGGCTGTGTCAATTCATTAAGTGAGGACACCAAGTCCGGTACAGCAGAAGATGTCATTGTGGATTGGATATTCTGAGAGGGTGCAGAACCTGTACTACTGAAATCGATCAACAGAGGAGCCTGGTTCGCCGATCTGTTGGATATTCCCGGTCAGCGAATGAACCAAGTCACATGGGCTAATTAACACAATGGGAATAAATAGCCCTACTGTATGAATAATATTATCTTACACTGCTTTATCCGATTCCGCCTGCTCGACTGGAGTGAAGATACCATTTGATATGTTGTCGTATCGTTTTAACACACTATTAATAAGATCGTTCAATGACAATAATTTCTCTAAACATATCACAGAAATCGCGCAGATTAGTATCATGCCAATATTCTCTACGTAATGTATAATCGTATGCTCCTTTACCAATGCTATCCGAATCCTCCTCTTCGGTAATTAACTTCTGAATTTTTGGTTGGACACCCTTGCACGAGGTCATTAGTTCCTGTTACATTATGTTAGATCAGATAGGCCTGGATGAAAACATCAATCTTGCCTCAAGGATTGCTTAAATTGCATTCTTACGTTAAATACATCATTATCTCCAATCTTTTCCCCCTCCTTAACTCCATCAAGCATATCATTTAACAGCGTAGTCTTCCGTCGTATGCGTTCCAATTCTTCAAAAGCCTGTTTCTTGTAATCAGGTTTAGTATCTGGGTCCTGTTACATAATGACATCATTCAGGCATATAAGAGTAAATGTAACGACAGTTATCATTAGAAACAACAACTCGAGTGGCCATCCCTTATCGTGATGAATAACATTCCGTTGTCTCGTTATAAATAATTAATGCTTACATATCCTGCCATTATCTTCATAAGTTCATTTGCTTCTGCAAGATCAGCAGGGGACCCTCTACGGATCAATTCTTGCAATTTCTATGTATGGTATTCAATGGTATAGGTGGGTAAGGTCACGGAGGAAGTCATACAGAGATATACTTCATTCGTTTTATTGATCTTTACCGCTGCTTGTGCTGTCCTGTCTTCTTCCTCTAGTTCTTCAGGTGATTTTAAGACCTGTGTTCAGATCACCAAGATAATTGTAAGACCACAATAATAACGGGTACAAGAATCCAAGCAGAAACTAACAAACTAATCGTCGTACGGGAAATATTTCGATTCAGTAATAACTGAACTATGGGTGATTTTATTCCCCCCTTTTTTTTCTGTTGTCCCCAAATTTAGCATCGGTCACTTAACTGTTTTTCATACTTGGTTCTCACTTAAATACTCACTTCAGCAGGGTTCAACACAGACGCCGATTTTGTATCTACTTCCGGGAATCGATAACCTACGAGCATGTTATTAACATAGAGCAAACTCAATTGCGGGTCCGATTGGTTTTAACATGGCTGTAATTACTTACCTTTGTAAGTAAGTAGTCGATGCATATCGCTAATATGTAGTAAATCTTCTTTGTACCGCGATGTAACGCACAGCGTAGACTTCCATGCTTGAATAAGTTCAAGAATTTTCATCTGAATGGGGTTTGGAAAAATCTAAGATACATCGCAACCATCACAATTATCAATAAAGTTAGTGAACAATTTCAAAATCAACACACCGCCTTAATACTTGACTAACCAGAGGCTTGTCTGGAAACTTCCGAACGAGTTCATTGAGAAACTCTTTTGTTGCTATCTGCATGTGGAATGGATATCCGCAATTTTTTACACAGATATCCAATAACTGTTGAATAATTGTATAGAAAATTAGGATGTATTGGTAATCGATGTTTGAAAAAAGAAGCAACATTTACACTGTGAATTTAAAATACCGTCAATGCCAACATGGCCACATTGGGGTTGCGATGATTAATCATTTTGACAATATGCATAGCTGCCTCCCGTGGACTGGGGGATCAAACCAAACAGCATTGATTTAGGATTAGTTGTTTTTGACTGAAGTTTACACACGAATCCTATAACCACTGTGTTTATTCATACTAATTCTGTTTCTTCTGATTGATCACATCTGCAATTTCTAAATCTAAGGCCAAGTTAGGTTCATAGAGAGCCGGATGACATGCTCTTTCTAATAGGTAAAACGTAGTTAGCGGTCAGTGACAGTGCACGTTTAATTGGCCATTTATTCACATTCAGTAAAGCACACGACCAGGCTATTGAACCTACCTACATATATTTGGATCAGCGACTTGGGAGGAGGTCCTTGGGACGAAAGAATATTCATTTTAAGTGAGCGACAATGTGTGATAGCTAAGATGTAAGCAATATGTTTATCCATATCATGTGACCATACGATGATCCAATTAATTGGTGAATAAGAGCAAGCAGTACAAACTGCGCTGTATCTTTCCGTAATGAACAATTTGGAATCTTTCTATGACAAAATCTTTCATCATTTCTGTACAGAAACTATGCTTCTATTATTCCAAAATGGGTAAAATTCCAAATGGGACAATATTAACATTTTAACTGTCTTAATTGTGTTAGATATTGGAATATATGAACGATAGGAATATTTACCGTATTTGTACAATTCGTTAATACGTCTGTCTGAATTTATAGCTGATATGAATATTTTTTAAATGTCAGTCTGAATGCGGTAATGAACGGCTAGGATGAGTGCTTGTTTAATTAGAAATGACACTTGTTCGTATAATTTTCAAAAACGTGTCTGTCCGACATGTTACAAACATGAGTATATATTAGGGATAAACTGCGGAAGTTGTTAATACCGCTGGCCAGACAAAACCCTGTATGAACATCATTTTGGGTCCTGTCGCCGCTGGTAGCAGTATCAACGTTCAAGCGAATAATTTCTTCATAGAATATTTGGTTACATGATCTCATTAAACATCGTGTTATATAGCAGCAAGTGTTAATATAATATTATTAATGTCGAAGTATGTGATACCAATTTTCTGTTCTGACATACAACACCGACCGCTAAACTTGTTACTAAGTCCGTGCATATATGTATTCAAGGATATTTAGTAGATGCCGTCATTGCTTGCTAAAGTTTAAACAAATATGCTAATAATCACAGAGATGTTTTGCCCTATATAGTATACAGTTGACTTGGCCAAGTTTTTCAAATGTAAGATTGCCGCATGTTTAGCTACGTACGTACAAGCACATTAGCCACTCCGCTCCCATCTTTAACTGTTGGAACTTGGAACCATTTAAATCACATATTAATATGGCATTATCAACAATTTATTCTTGTTCATGACAAGTGAATTGATTATCCCTCAAAAGCTTTTAATTATCATTGTTAAAAATTCATTTCCTTTTTTTAAATGCTAAAGGTAAAGAAGCAGGAACATTAATGCCACGTACTACAATACTCTTCGGTAGCTTTTCATCCACAATGCTAATGTCATACTTTCGAATGAGTATGGAAAGTGTCATTTTGATATGTTTACTAGCAAACGATCGACCAGGACACGCGTGTTTTCCTAATCCAAACGACATCGAATCCCTACCGACTTTGGAAAGCGGAGATTTGTTGACATGTCGAAACCCGGAGAACTTTTTTGGCTCATCGCCGTGTAGAGATTGATCCTCCTTGTAAGCAATAAGGTTCATAAATACCAGCCGTCCTAACGGAAGCAAATAACAAATAAGGATGGGCTGTGTCAAACAAAGTTGAAGCGTGAACCCGTACCTTTGGGAATTTGATATCCGTTACTGAAAGTATAAGACTTGCTCATTGTACGATGGGGAATAAAAACTATATAAAGAAAGCAGAAAGAATGATCGGAGAGATGTTATTACAAACAGGGAATGATTACATGTTTCCAATAGGATACTCACACACATTCCCATCCCCTCTGAGTCGAAGAGATTCTTTGACAAAACTGTCCAATTTTTCCATTTTGTTTACTTGATCCATAGTCAAATCAGAATCAAGATCTCCCACTACGGCTTCTTGTTCTTCTCTTAGTTCTTTCCAATACTCTGGTCTTGCCGCGTACTCTAAGTGAAGTGAATGTAATCATAAATATTTGTCACAGTTTTTACTATATCACGTGAGTAATAGTAACTGTCTTATGGATACATACCATTAAGTGCACTTGTAATACCTCCAGTCGTAGTATGAATCGAAGCAAATATGAGTGTTAACAAACGGCATGCGATACAATCGTAGTGGAGTTTACCAAATGTTTCAAGACAATAGTCAATAAGCTGTTGGATAGGATCATCCTGTGCGACATGTGCGACAAATGTTTATAAATGAGTGTTTGCAACAATTTTGCGTCAATCACAATACTTACAGGAGGCTTCCATTTATCGCCAAACTGCTGCATGTCCCTATACCGTTTCTCAAAAATCGGCTTTAATTTCTTTATCAAAAGATCCTTATGGCGCTGTACTGGGTTGTCTCCATAATTAAGAGCAAGTCTATAGGAAGCATACGGGTTTAAATGAATTAATATGTATTGAACCACTACTATGATATGATTATATTCCGCCTTAATATTATTGACGAGATGTATTTCATCTTCCCAAAAAAATTATCGCATTTATCTAGTGACTTACTTGAAGTATTCTCTATAAAGACGAGGGTGAATGGTATATGTAAGTTGAGAAAGGCTTCTAGCCCGCACTAAGACGGCAGCAAATGTTGCAAATGTCTTCACTATCTCGTCATCTTTACACAAATCCTAAAAGAGAATTAGTGAATGTACCACAGACGTCAAAATATACATACGTGTATTACTCACTTACCTCACCAACAATGATATTTGCTACTGCTCGCGAGAGGGCGTATCTTAAACGTTCCTCGGGATCGTTGATCACCTTAGTCTCCTCACAGTCTCCAATCAGCTGGTCGATACCGCATCGTAGCTCACGATAGCTGCGCGATTGACAATTCTCCACATGTCTGTGAAATCTATCCGCCTTAATTAAATTAGTCAAACTATCCAAGTAGTCGGGATATAAGGTTGATCCGGTGAGGTAGCCAATTGGAAATCTCTGTTAGATAGACGAGAGCATAATTAAGACAGACCAAGCTGTTTTTCTAACGACGATGGATGGTTACACCAATGTACCTACCTCTTCAAATCCATCCCTGAAACTGAAATCAGCAGTCCTAAACAATTCGTAGGCTAGACTATTGCTGACAACGGTGTAGACTTGACGATACGAGTAGAAAGAAAATATATCTCCATACTACAAAATCAATGTAGTTAGAAAATGCCAAAAGCAAATTGCTATATATCATTGTCATAATACCTGTTCATGGCATTGTTTGACAAATTTACGGGGATTTCGTAAAAACTCGAAAGAATGCCTGACCAATGGATATTCGCAAGGTACGAGTGGAGGCTCATTCTATGGGACAAGAATTAGTCCACGTTTGTTCAAAAAGTTCAAGCTTCAAAGACATTATACTCACAAGTTCAGGGCGATGGAACCAATAAATCGTTATCAAGAAAACTGCACCAAGAAAGAGCACGTCCAGAGCATAGGGTGAGACTATCGCTGTTAATAAGGTCATCACAAAGTAAAATCTATACTAAAGAAAGTGATCGCTTCATTATTTATAAAAGTATATAGGGTGAGAGAAATGTCTCGTGCTGCACCTTATACTGGAAGTGATCGTCAAATAACAATAATGAAAGGCATTACAATTCTCATATGTTGCTGCATCATTGTTGAGAGAGTTAATATAATATTGGCTTAACAACTAATATCCGCCGCGAATGAGTAATCATATCGTGTAACATTTATTTGGCCCGAGGGCCAGAACACGTACATTCAATCACACCTACGATACAATGCGCAGCTATCCGTTAAGCTCTTAACATCACTAGTAACAACTATTTGTATCAACTGAGTTCTATACACAGCCACTTCGTCAATTACCAGAGGAGTTGCAGAATAAGATGATAGTGATGGCGGCGCAGTGCACATCTTTTAGCATTTATTCCTACCTGATGGATTTGGTAATCGGAAGTTTAGGTGCTTGCCCAAATAAAGTGGAAGGATTTATGTTATAGAATAAGGTTGTATTGAAACAATAATGTAAATAGCACGATTGTTGAAAATCACCAACGATTACTGTTTATGTACCTCCCCACAGTGATTGCTAATTTTAGCACCTCGACTGACATATTCTAAAGGCTATCGGTCACAAGTTATATTTACTCTTACTATCAAAATGTACTTTCTCTATTTTCAATAAATTTAACAACGATAAATCTGTGGGGGTTGAACTAAGACTACGTGTTATTTGATCCCCATCATCAGAAGTAACATTCAAACTTCCGGAACCGTTTATTTCCCGCGTAAAGATAAATGATATCTTTATCATAAGAAGAATCGACCAATGTTTATTGTCGCTTGGAGAATCTGCCAAAGTTTATAATGTATCGGGCCTCGTTTATTACCCAATTTAATACAATCGTAATACAATAGTAGAATCATCACCAACACATTTAGATTGTAGTCGACATTTTTTTCTGAGACTTTTATACATTGGTCCACATCTCTGTTAATTATAGTTGAACGAATATGCAGAATATGCTAAAAGTGTCGGACAAACACGGCAACTTCCAATAGCTAACCAGTTTTATCATTTATTGATTGTAAAATTTAATGTTAATATTTCGGGAGCATTTCTTGCTAACTATTGTCCGTTGTTATGATATATAGTTCTGGGCAATATCATCAATGTTAATGGTATTCAGGTTTTGAAAGTTTGTTTTATCCAATTGTAAATATTATAACAGTCTTATTGGGTTATGGAGTTAATGGACAAATTAGAATATAGGATTCATAAAAAATTTGAGTTACGTAATAATAATTGACCTCTTTTTGACATTTCTCCTCGTGAAAGAAGATTTTGATAATCTGTTTAATAACAAAGGTGTCAGCAATGGCTAAATCAGGCCTATCATCTGTGTGAGAATCGGATGGCTCGGCCCTGCAGACGCGACGGATGTTAGTAAGATTTACGCAAATTAATGACATAAAGCACTAACATTGCGCGCAGTTAACAATCGGTTAAAATTTTCAATGATGGAAAAGACCGCTTGGAAGGTGAGCCTCGATCCAGAAGGTCTTTGCGAAGCAATTTGGAAATAATGGGCGAATATTACTATTATTATAGTTGTTCTTCGTATTGTTAATTCAGTAAATCAACAATAATATAGTAATCGTAAATACTATCACAACAGCATCAATGTAAGATATGTCATCTTCCACATTCCTCTGTTGAGCACAAGCAACGATAGCTTATTCGTCTAGACACGTGAACAGAGACAGTTGCGGTTCCAGCACTGGAAACAATAAAAAGCTTGTCCCTTAATACGATGTAAATAAATGTGAGAATTACATAGCAAACGCATTTTGTTGTTTTTCACTTATCATCATTTTATATTTCCAACTGCCATTATTGACCCTGTGATACAGATGCGCTTACTTTGGTGTATACAATCCCTTTTCTACGGACTATTGGAACCAATTCCACCGGTTTAGGTACTGTAGCGTAATGAGCAATCAAGACCGTGAGTGTATGTAAATCCCATCACTATGTAAATTCCGTTTGAGGTCTCCAAACGCATTTACATAGTAACGGGATTTACATACAAAGCCAGAAATAAGGTTACTAACTGTACAATTTAAGCAGGAGTAGAGCCTCGATTGAAAGAGCCAAAATTACTGAACATCTCCTGCGGTAATTGGCTCGGGTTATGATGACTTTTTCTCATTACTTATACAATAGATGGTGTAAATCTGCGAATTGCGATCCGCTATCATTATATTTTGATTGGTACAATTTATGCAAGAGACGAAACCATATTTTTCCCTTATTGGAAATGAGACTATTTCGTATTTCCTAATCAAGTATATTTTCTGTGCATCTGGTTAATGCAAAATTACTATATCTATATCTATATTTATATTATATTATGAATCAGGTCCAGATATGGCCTCCGTCCACCCACCACCCAAGTGTGTGCTTTATACCAAAAAAAAAAAAAACATAAATAATAAACCCCCCCCCCCTCCGCCCGCCAACTTATTATTATGGGTTGAATTATGTTGTGAAAAAAAACTCTTCTATTTCCCATAATTTTAATATTATATTTAATCGAGTAAGTTTTCCTTTTGAATAAATGCAACTTGCTATTAATGTTATATAAATCTCTCGCATTATCGATTTACTACATTATACGTTTTCTTCTTTCCGTGAAAAACAACAACTGATATTTTCGTTGTCGCTTGATATGAGTTCCCTGCACCATCATTTTTTTTCGCGAACATATAATCCATTACATACAAATTTTATGATTCAACGTTTTTCAATACGGATTGATTACAAATCCGCTACAGACGCAGACTTGACCTTCATATCACATATACGTACCTTCGCTAAAAAAGGGCCGAGTTTTCTAATATCTCAAATCCATGACATATTCGATACTTTTCTTTATATAGTATATCACTTCGCTCTAGAAAGGCTGTTTTCTTTATTACCTCAGAAAATTCATATGATGTATTCGATACTTTCCTTTATATATAGTATGTTATTTACTTTTTCCATGCAAACCAATTTTCGCTAGCTAGAAAGGCTAAGGTTTATGGCGTATTCGATACTTTTCTTAATATGCCACCTCTTTACGTTGCACACAACACTGCTAGTACCCATTGTCTGATTCACTGAAAAGGCTAAACCCGGGCGTATTCATCATTTTCCTCTGCACAGTATGCCTGTATTATTATAGTATGTTAGCCATGCCCAGCACTCCATGTTACAATATTTACTTGTCCCGATATGACGTACTCCTCATTTCCTAATGTATAGTAAAGGCTAAGTTTTCTATTACTTCATTACTTTCTTCTTTATCTATGTCATGTTACACCACAATACTAGTATTTATTGTCCGATTTCGCTAAAAAGGCCAAGTTTTCTGTTAACTCAAATCCATACGACATACGTACGTATTCGCCATTTCCCTCATACGGTATTATTTATGCCACGTCTCTCTATAATACCCCATTGCCTGATTTCGCTAAAAAGGTCAAGTTATCTAATACAAGGCAAACTCGATAAGACGAAAGTCGGGGGCGGGGGCAATTTATTCGGCTTATCGAGATTTTCGTTTTACTAAATTTCGCACTAAGCCGAATTTATATATATATTTGCACAAATTTTCGACTTACAATTCAACAGTATAAACTTATTCATCAATGGTAAAACGAAAGAATATTTATTTGCTGTAACGTATTCTGAAGTTTAGTCTCAATTATTCTCTTTAACTTTCTTAAGTTAGATACGAAAGTAATATCAACGTCGAGCTCGTTGTCACAATCTTGACTGTGTTGGGTTTATTCCAAACCCGATTGCTAAAGTTTCCAACGTAAAATTAGGATGTTCTTACGCTTTAATACAAAGAGCTTTTTTCGAGGCCAGTCAGCGTCTTACGTTTTATTTTTTTCTCTGTGCTTTATTTTTTGAATTGCTTATTATGGACACAATATTTGAAGAACCACTCGTTGAACTTTGTCCATTCTGAAGGATTAAAGTTATTTGTAACAAGCACCTACGTGTTTAAACGAAAAGATTTTTCATAAAGAATACCTGACGCTAATGGCCGAAAATTCTATAACTGGAAAGGTAAAATCGATAATAAACAATCGAGCGACAATTCAAGAACCGAACCAATCAATACACATTCACGTGACAACTTCGGTATATATCGAGATAAAATTATTATTGTCAGTTGTTCGAAAACCTTCGGCTTACCTTTTAACGTAAATTATTAATAAAGTTCGGCTTACGCTATAATAAAAATTTGGTAAACCAGAAAAACTTCGGCTTAATGCAATTTCGGCTTAACGTGGCTTCGTCTTAACGAGTTTAACTTGTAGTATGATTGTAACTGTAAAGGAGGTAAATGGAACAGCCTGTGACTGTAGGAGAGGTTGACTGTATTACGTGATGTATCATATCAATTTTTCAAGTCTTAAGTCACTTTCTAAGGAGGCTTGAACCAAGTTGTCATAGTTACTGTAACTGTCAACATTATTGAAATTTGTATTTGGAGGGCTGCGCTCTCCTAAATTATTATAGTATAATGAATGAATATCAAGTTCTTCAATAAGGAAAACTTTAGACCCTCCCTCCCCCCCCCCCCAGCTTTGCTTTTTCTTGTTAATTTTATGACGAACAATTATTTCGAATTCTGCAGATGTCCCACTATCCGAAATATATTGAGGTTCGAACTGGGAAGATTGCCCCACTTGAGTTTTGAATGCATTTATAAATGTAATGTGAGTAGAAGAAGACCTGTAGTTATTTGACAAGAATCAGCAACAATGTATAGGATCGAATACTTCTGACTACAAGTTTGTTGTTGTCATGTAGAT
Organism: Paraglomus brasilianum; assembly: GCA_910592345.1. Taxonomy (NCBI): domain Eukaryota; kingdom Fungi; phylum Glomeromycota; class Glomeromycetes; order Paraglomerales; family Paraglomeraceae; genus Paraglomus; species Paraglomus brasilianum. The sequence goes on from CAJVPI010000185.1 coordinate 28,780, forward strand.
TGGTTAATGTACTAGCTACTTCGATTACGTCATCGGGAGAGAACGTAGTGGTAGCTAGCCAATCTGGAATTTTTTAGGAACGTAAAATTCCACTTGGACGCCATTTGGAAAATTTAGAAATATTCTGATAATTTTGGTTCCGTTCTATTCTTCTTGGTTACATCATAAAACGTGTTAACAGTAGAGTCGATGTGTACGAGCATTGTTGAGTATTTAGTTTTATGTTTTATTTAGAATCTTTGAATTTAAATTTAACGTGCAGGGGAATTTTCCTTTTAAATGAATCAGGAAAGCTGATGGTGGATGTTGGTTAATGCGTAGGGATATATTGACAGTTGTGTATAACAAAGACGGATTATTAATCAGTTGTTTAGCTAAATGCGACGGGTTGGTAATATGATTGTTTGTAGAAAGGCAAAAAATTGTTATATTACATAGTAATCTAGGAACGGCATATACGAGACCGATTTTACATCGTGAGTATTTGAAACTAATCGCAAGTTCAATAATTGTCATTAGAAGTTTATTACGAAGTAGGGATAGTCAAAGGTCCCGGTTGAAAAGGCTAAATCTCAAGGCCAGTGTACGATTGCTCTCCCGCGTCTATTTGCTCATAAACTCTAACAATCGATAATTACACGTATATACAGTCTGATTCAAAGGTCACGGATCACCGTAAAATTTTACTGTCCCGCGTAAGTAATAATGATTGTGGCAGATTAAACCGAAATCGGATTAAAACGAAATTTGGGGTCTTCTTGGATCCTCTTTTAATGCCTCTGAAACCCACATATAACAAAAGTTACCCTAAATCCCAACCCAAATCTCAAAAAAGCGCCCCCATTAAAATAGAGAAAATTTCATTTTAATCCGATTTCGTCACAATAAATGTCGCGGCTATCGGCGCTCGCTGTACATTGCGAACAAAACACATTCGGTCATAACGTTACACTAACGCAGAGTAGTCAATTACATAATAATAACACGTTTCCACAATCTGTTACTATTTTTTGTTCAAACTCTTATTTCTGCATACGCGGGGATATCATAGAGGGTTAGTGTCATTGTTAGTGCTGGAGTTTAAATAAATAGCAACATCAATATCAGTTAGAGGTTATAATTAAACGACAGTAATCAAAATTCTTATAATAAAAGCTCTGATTTTTCCCATCTACTAACCCTAACCCTAAACCCGTCTCATAACGTTCAATTGAACCATCGTAATAAAATTTGCAATCTTGGCAAGTCCCGCTCTTCTACGTTGGTGTCAAAAGTAACTTACGCTGCTGTTACAATGAAGATCTTCTCAATGCCATTGTCTTCATCACTATTATCTGAATTATAAGTAAGGTACATATGTATATTATACGTAATTAAGAGTGAAATCTGGTAGTGATAACAACGGCTATGATATCAAAGTTAATGTATGAATTTATATACGTTCTGTAGCCAGTGTTGCTAATAGAGAGAGGTTGATATTAACGTAAAGGGAATCTCTTTTTTTTTCTCACGTCAATTCCAACGAAACAATAGTAGTAATTGTGAAACGGTCTAAAAGCTCTAAACATCATTGATTAAGCCACATATTAATAACATTATATCGAGCAGATGTGTCTCGCAAGTTACTTTGTATAATTTAGAAATAATCTATGAAACGACTTGGAGATATTTAAGCAGCTCGACTTCACTAGCTTTCATTGTCTCGCATTTGGTTCCATTATTCAAATATTAATATCTTATTCCATTCTAATAATGAGTAGTGAAATCGTCCACAATGTTAACTTGTGCCCTGGTGACTAATCCTCTATCGATAATGATATTCGATACTCGTTCTTCGTTGTCCTGGTGACAGTTGCGACTACTGTTCGTCTAAATAATAAGCGCGTTTTAGATAGCCCAATCTATAGACTTTCGTCGTCTAACGATAGTCAATCATATATATTGTAATAATATTGAAGCAATGGAAAGAACATTCAGTAATTTTGTTTCCAAAATCTGTTCACTTTGAATGCTAGGTACAAATCATGTGACTTTCATTGGGTATTAATATGCTTCTCGACTTTGCAACTGTTGGATGTTAATATTAATGATTACTAGAGCATCGCCTGTACCAATTACGACGCAATATTAAGACACGCTTAATATTAAACGCAGAAAGTCAGTAATCACGATTTGAATTGCTTAATGACGATTCGCACATTAAATAGTATACTACACATTAAGCATGTGGCATATTAATCTAATAATAATAATAATAATAATAATAATAATACCTACTGCGGCAATTTGGATTAATCATTATAAATTCGTATAATAATAACAATAATGCACATTGCACAATAAGAATTCCTGATATGTATGTAAAGTATGGAAACCGGGGTTAAATGCGTCTCAAACATTGTAATAATGAAAGCTTCTTACTGTGGCACTACAGTGGCGTTAACCCCCTTGCCGATCATTTCAATCACGGACGATTATTCGATTGGCAAGCATATTTCCTCCGCTGTCCAAGCCACCAACAATACCTCTTCCTCTGTCAACTCATAGTAGGTTAGTATACAATTGTTACTACAAAGTTGCTTGGCTTTAGACAATTGAAGAACTTGCCTCATCGCCCAGTACACTTTGCCTGCTTTCCAAAAATATAATCAGACTACGCAACAACCTTCCCAGCACATCATCTTTCCAATGACTTCTCAACAATTACAACAACATCAGCAACAAAACCAGCAGTTTGGACAACAGGTTGGTTTTCAACAAAGAAACTATGAATATTGTCGAAACAATGGCCTCTGATTGTCTACAAACAATTATATATTTACGAAATTCCTTTTTGATAGTTCTGGAGTCAGCAGGTTCAAGCAGCAGAACAGTTTCAAAGCGATTTCAAGAATCACCCATTACCTCTGGCTAGAATTAAAAAGGTTATGAAGAGCGATCAGGATGTCAAGGTGGATTACACAATTCACGTCTGTTTCGAGGCTTTTCTGCGCTCAATAAAAATTTAAAGTTTTTCTCTTATTTTTTTTGTTCTCTCTCAATACACCAGATGATTAGTGCCGAGGTATGACGTCAACGTGCACATACTTACATGTCCCATCCAATAATAAAAGGCGACAAAGAATCCGCCTAAAAGTCTAACTGTGATATCTAATCAGTATTCGATATCTGCCTCTCTCACCATCCATTTCCCTCTCTCAGGCTCCGATTCTTTTCTCTAAAGCCTGCGAGATTTTTATATCCGAAATCACAATGCGCGCATGGATTCACGCTGAAGAGAACAAGCGCCGCACTCTCCAACGGAGTGATGTTGCATCGGCCGTGACTCGATCTGATCAGTTCGATTTTCTTATAGATATTGTACCTCGTGAAGAAGTGCCAAAGGTGGTGCGTAGGCCTAAGGAAGAGGTTGTTGGGGTAAATATTTGTTATCGCGCGATTGATTTTCGAGAAGGAGAAATACCATTTAGAACGGTCAACCGTAATGACTGTCCCCGTCACTCTGCCGCCATCTACATATTATATGATCTCATCTTTTAACTCTCTTGTTTTGTGGATTCATTGATCATGCGCTAAAGTATTCCTGCTTGCATTTATGTAGCAACAGACGGAAGCGATGTATGACCAGAATGTATTGGCTTATTATCAGCCGCCTCCTGGTATGCAATATACCTCCGAAGCAACTGCGTATTATCCGGTATGACTTGCTGTAAAACTAGTCAGGTCACTTCTTTTGCATTTGCCTCCCCTTTTCCTTCTTGCAACTCCACCATTTTCTTCACCCAGTTTCTTCTTTATCTTCATCTTTACTTTTTATTGTCTTCCATATATACACGCGTGTATGTGTGTGTGTTTGTAAATCTTTTTCTTGCTTTCTTTCTTTTTCAAAAAAAAAATACGTACCCTACTCCTCCCCCGCCGCAAAAATTCTTTTCGAAAAAAAAATAAACAATTACAAAAAAATTACCAAAGAGAGAACAGATCTAACAAGAGGCCAAACCAAATTACTCCAATGTAACCATCAACGATCGCCAAAACTCAGCTACAACAAGATCATATTCAACTTCAAATGCAACAATACCAGCAACACCAAGTTCAACATCAACTTCTACAAGGAATACCCCATCAGCAGCAGCAACGCATAGATGCACAGTCCAATAAGCCTCAAGACAAGCCAATACGTCAAGATCAGATGCCGTCAACGAAAGTTGCTTCTATAGACGATCAGCTGCACGATGCTGCCGTTGTCGTGGCTGCCTTCACTGCAGCTACCCAACGACAAAATGACTCGCAAGTTCGGCGAGACAAGAACGTGACTGGGAAGTAGAGAATATAAATCGAATTTATGGTACAGGAAACGAGATTTGTTTGAGTGGAGGTTTGGAACTATTGTAAGATGGGAACTTGTGTACATATTATCTGATTAAATTTTTGCTTGACTTTTTCTTCTTCTTCTTTCTTCTATTGGAATATTTGGCTTGTTGGAGGACGGGGAATTATACATCAACCAAAAGAAAATTTTTGTAATTTTGTAGTAGTAGCAGCAGTAGTAGTAGTTTTTGTTAGAGTTGTTGTTAGAATTGTTGGTTGTTGTTATTGTTGTTGTTGTTGTTGTTCTTTCCACCCACCACACTTAAGATTCATTGCCTTTGCTACGTCTGTTCTCTCGTTTCTTCATTGGTACAATTAATGTTTTATTTCTCATATCTTCACTTCTAATTTTTCTTTGACTTTAGTATTCTCCATTTCCACAACCAGGAATAAAGGCGTTTGTATACACACACCATCAGGTCCAGTAGCTGTCGAATACAAGATGTCTAGTTTGGTATTCACATGATCAAACGAACTTGGTTTCATTGTAGATTGTCAACACACACGTTCTCTGTGTTTTTTTTTTAAAAAACTCTATTCTGTAAAATTAAATGATCTACGAGATGCAAATCTACAGTGCCCTTTAACATTGCTGCAAACACTTTCAACTCATCTACTACCGCCTCCACGCGTTCCGAAGACTCTGCCGAAGCAGATACTTCTACAAGCCAATGGTTATTAGGATCAAATGGTCTAATGCGTGTTGCATCGTTCCTAACCTCTGGCTATATTTTACATGAGTAGAAGAATGGTTAATAAAAATCGTTGACGAGTTTACATCATCAAATGTCGAGTTTTTATGCACAGAATTTGAATATGACGGTATACCAGAAATATCTGCGTGATGACTATTTTTAATATGTTGCGATATACAAAGATGACACCTCTTCTAATAAACTCAAAGGCAAAGCTGCAAATTAATAGAGACATGTTAGATTCTCGTTTAAATCGAACATGCTTGGTTGCACTTTATAAAGTTCGTTCTTTATCTGCTCACTCACCTATACCCAAGAGCAGTCATAAAAGCAAACGCATTGCCATTTGTGAGCGATGTGCTGTTGATCTGACGAACAGTTACTGGTTTTTGCGTGCTCGTTTCTGGAGGACCAATTTGAATGAGTTGCCTACAGTATAACAACAACAAGATGGTAGGATCAACTAATATGCGAAAAGGATGACGAGTCCGGCCAGGATTTAATATTTTCACGCATCTGTCGACTCTTTGTCCTTTTGTAAGCCTCAAACATACCTACCATTTCCTTTTCGTAAGATTCTTGTCATCTAATGAGGATTTTAGTCTGAGCAGGACATCTTCGTTACGACCTGGTCCACCTCTGGTTTGGGCTTGTTTAGGAGGATGAAATAAATGCGTGAAAGAATGTAATTGGGAGTTTGTAGTAGAGAAGGAAAGAGTGCTTAATTTTTCACAGATTATTATTCTTCAAGTATACTGTCTGGGTACTGGCAAGCCTTACAGAAAGGTCTCGCGCCCTCCGCTAATTCGGTTTTTACCTGTCGGCACAAAGCCTATTTCGTGTTCACTAATTGGTACGGGCTCAGTTGCACATATGCCTATAAGTCTGTCTATAAGCTGGGATTGGATTTGATCCGATATTCTACCATGAAGAGAGCATTCAAAGAGCATAACAGACGTATAAAATAGTCAAGGAATAGGAGTGGCTTAGCCACTATTAGATTGGATCAAACTTAATATATGTGGTAAAGTATTATAAGCGTTCTACTACATCTCAAGCCTGATAACCTATTTGGGTTAATTATGTAGTTACTGAAGCAACAGCAATAAATTAATTTTGTCAATGTAAAAGTTGTACTTGTTGATATAATAATGATTGATCTTTTATTTTGTCCTTGAAACTGTCGATATATTCCAGCTATAGTCCTCTTTACATTTAACCTAGCACTAACCTTTTTATTACCAACATCAAAAACCGACTAAGCATATGTGGTCGTGTTTGTGTAACTGCCAATAGTTATTATATTGCCTTACCCCAAACTTCATCAACGCCTGATATACTTTACTCTAATGACTGATAATGTTCAAAACACGTCTACTGTTCGGTAAGATCATTGTAGGCAGCACTTTATGTCACGATCCATGTCTGCTTTCTAATAGCATTTTTATCCGTTGACGCTAGGTTACAGATCGATGTTGCCAAGCTAGAGCGGTATTTGAGGTCTAAACAAATTGATAAATTCAAGCTACCAATTGAGGTGGAGCAATTTACCTATGGACAGAGTAATCCTACATACCTCTTGATCGATTCTGAGTATGTTGCTTAGAAAGCATAGAAAGAGAAAGGAGGGAGACCAAAGATTAATTCCGTCCTGTGGTAATTACTAGTAAGAGGCGTTATGTGTTGAGGAAGAAGCCTCCGGGAACATTGTTATCATCTACCGCACATGCTGTCGAGAGAGAATTCAAAGTATTAGACGCATTAGGAAAACACACAGATGTACCTGTGCCAAAAGCATATGTACTTTGTGAAGACAAGGAAGTAATTGGAACATCATTCTATGTGAGTGAAATGAAAAAGTCTGTTATGAATCACATTGCGTTTAATAGGTAGATGAGAGTTTAACCTGCGTGTGTTTTCTATCATAGATTATGGAATTTATTGAAGGTCGTATATTTCAAGACATTCGTTTGTTGTCTCTGCCTCGTGAAGAAAGAAAACAGTGGTACGTTGGTGTGGTTAGGGTATACAGCTTTCATTACCATGATACATTCAATTTGAAATATAACATTGTACAATAGCTGGTATTCTGTCATAGAAACTCTTGCAAAGCTGCATTCGGTCGATTACAAAACAATAGGTCTTGCAGATTATGGCAAGCAATCAAACTTTTATAGACGACAGATACGCTCTCTACAAAAAGTCTTGGCTGCTCAAGCACTCGCAGAAGATGAGAATGGAAACAAAGTTGGTGAAGTTTTCAGATTGAATGATATGATTGCTTGGTTCAAGAGAAATGAGATTCCCGATGAAACTACGATTGTGCACGGCGATTTCAAGGTAAAATTTATTGGCATAACGAAATGCGTACTTGCGTGACTAACAATGAATTGACATTGCTATTCTTTAATGACCCTGATTGAAAAAAGGTGGATAATATGGTTGGTAGATATTGTCTTTGCGACTGTCTAATATACTCGACATATCATTTGCGCCAATACAGTCACATAACGTTACGTTAACATGTGTTATTAGGTATTTCATCCAACTGAGCCACGTGTAATCGGCATACTCGACTGGGAACTGTCCACTATTGGCCATCCTCTCTCTGACCTGGCCAATTTGCTTAATCCTTTCTATCTCCCTACGATTAACCATATTACGGGACTCAGAGACGTCATTGATCTTCCAATACCCGCAGTGGATGAGCTCATCCATTATTACTGTCTTCAGGTTAATCGGCCATACCCAATTCCCAGATTTGAATTTGCAATAGTGTTTTCGTTCTTCAGGGTGAGTATAATCGTGAATGCAGCCTTGACAAAGGTAGCACGTACCATAACTAATATTGTACCGATACTATATAGTTGATAGTTATTATACACGGAATAGCTGCTCGTGTGGCCAGGAAACAAGCAAGTTCAGCCAAAGCATTACAGTATGCAAAATTGCTTAATCCTATGATACACGCAACATTCGATATCATTGACAAAGGCGATCTAAACGGCCAAAGCAAATTATGATAACAATTCTGCTATGACGTTAACTAGTAGTAGCATTTACGGACAAATAAATAAAGTCTTTCTCTATTTAAATGAAAGTTATGAATTAACCGTAAATATTTCGTTTTACAAGTTCTTGTTTCTCGGGTGGACATCCAATGGCCGTCAAGTACCTATGATGGAAAGTAGTAAGTACATGTATATTGTCAATCATAATATAAGATCAGCTTAATTCATCAGACACTAACTCGGATACACTCCCATACGTCTCACGTATATAAGCAAAAAGTTTTCTTATTGCCTAATAAATTAAATACAAGGTTAACATTCTTGAAGCATTGTGCAAGTTGCTTTTCATCTGTCTACGTACTTCAGGTGGTGCCTCGGCAAAATCATCCGTCAATCCAACATTTGCGACACCTTTCAATACCTGTGAGTAACGAGGAAACAAGCCTTTCTGGGATAAGCAATAATCATGGACTATTGCTTCTTCGTCCACTCCGCATAAGCCAAGGATTAAGGCAATAATGAATCCTGTACGGTCTTTTCCAAGTGTACAATGTATATAAACAGGCAGATTGGAGTCATCAGATATGATATCTAGTAGCTTTGTAAGAGAAGATTCAAGTTAATATAAATAGAATAACCAGATCATATAATTCTCACAGGATAGAAAGTAACATAAACGTGTTATGGCAGGAGACCACGCTTTCCTACAATCTCGTTCGCTCCTCCGATCCTCAATGGTCATCAACTCACCGTGCATATCTCTTGATGACATCCGTTAGCAAAATCGACATACATGCCACTTAATCCCCGAGGACTTGTAACTTCTCGACCCACAGTTCTTGCCGCCTCTTTTCTTTGGCATGTCAAAAAGTACCCGAAGATCTTAAGCTTCAACAACCATGGAGCAGTCCCTATGACATAACGCTCGAAATTACGGCCTGTAAAGTTCAGTTGAATGATTTTTCCACAAGGGGACAACGATTCGAAATGTTTCTCGCGTTCTTCGGTGCCGTCGTTTGATTTGTTTGATTCGCTATCAAAAAGGGATAAAGGTTGTGGAGGTGGATACGGCGTGATTACGTATGCGTTGGAGAGGAAAGTCGAGTTGACTGGTTCATAACTAGGAACAAATAAAATGAGTAAGACGGAAATTGGCTATCCAATAGTAATAGTACACGCGCGGATTTGTTTGTATACCTTGATCTCATATCAATTATAGTCTTGATACCATAGTCAACCAATCTCTTAATGTCTGCATCATCAGCTTCATCGGGTTTTCCACCACGAAACAAAATCCCGCATTTAATTCTCAAAATAATAAAAAGTAAATTCGCCTCAATACTCAAAGGTAACCCACGTTAAAACACCATATATCAATGTAATTCTTAGCGCCTAAGTAAAGACCTCGAAAACTCAATGTAATTCTTATATACATACTTTTTCATATCCTTCGTTAGTGGGAAGTCATTAATAGCGGTTCCCACATCTCTAAAATTCAGAATACTCTCTACTGCGTACTTCATGATATACGTCGTCAAGAGAGTGAGGATTCTCTTCTATCATCGTTTCCTGCAGAATTAGGTGTAACTACGTCATGAATAAGGTCGAGTATGTGCGGTATATGTGCCAGAGCTTTATTGGTCGGAGAAAGCCCAATTTCGCAGGTTGCATGACTTTGTTATTGTGACACACCTATTTTCTGACCGACCAAACACCTAACATTTCGAAACAACTGACTCCGTCCATTCGAACTGACACATATATATTAGACACTGTCAAGTTCTTGGTCATGTGCGCATACTGATACTACTACCTAACTGTACAAGAGACACATCCATTGAGTTGCATATTTCAAATGTAATAGGTGACATCTATATTACTAAAGGTAGCGTTCGTATTCCAATAATGTCTGAATTAATTTCATTATTGAATATCTCATAGATCATTTTCTGTTAACTGAATTTCTCTATGCAATTTGTAGTAGTTACTGATACGCACATGTCCTCAAGGTGCTATTCTGTTATACAAACAGAGTAGGATACATCAAATTCAGTACTTAGAACATACAAGGATTACCTGTTAGAGAAGTGTTACGTTTAATCGGTTTGCCTGGGCAGATTTGCTATTTGTGGTGGGGACGTTTTCAGAAATTGAACCTAATTGCGCTTTTAAAAAATGGCAACTCATTGCATTTCCTCCTTGTATTTAGTCATGCGAACTGTATATCTCAAAGCCTTGATAGTTTGCGTTTAATTTATTCATAATTATGCGCACTAAATATACAAGAGAAAAAATGCAAAATCAAATATACAAGCAAAACATGCAAATCCCAATTGGGAAGGTCCAATTTTGTCTATCTTCTATCACTGCTATAAAAATATCCACACTCAAGTATCTATTTACAATACACAGTTTCTATTCTCTACTCGAATTTAACATTGTTGTAATTATGTTTCTTAGGTCTCCTTATCCATTCTTCCTTTAGCAGCCCGTTTTTCGTCACTCTGAAATTCCTCAGCTTCTTTGCCAGACACCCAATCACCACTCTAACATGTTCCTCCTCGATTCCAACTGCTCCGTCAAACTCCAACTTTTCGACAGAACACTCGGAATGTTTCAAAAAACACTCTAGGGAATTTACACCAAACGACCACATTCCTCTAATAATCAATTCCCTTAAATTAGGCAACTTGATAAGAGACAGTTTCCTCATTAGTCTACTAGCATCGTATTCGAAATTTGCATCTGATATATCCACTTTGACGAGATGCTTGCACGACGAAAATATGCACACCAGTTGTTGTCTATCAAACGGCCACAGTGACAAATTCAACTCTCTGACACTATGACAAAACTCTCCGACTGTGATGGTTGCTGTTCTTGTAGGATTCACCCAATAAAACAACGCCCTCTCTACAGTGACTGTTTTTAGAGTATGGCTACATTTGCGCAACAGATCACATAGAATTGGCTCGGGAACAGCAGAAGCGATGAATTCCAGAACATTGAGATTTGGAAATGAAGCGCTCAGTAAAGGATCGAGGATAGTCGCAGATATTAGTCCTTCACATAATTCAAATCTGAGAACTTCCAGTTGACTGCAGTCGCTGAGAAATTTCAAAGAACACCAAGATGAGAAGGATATACCAACAAAGCACACTTTGCGTAGATGGTTAACCTGGGCCTTCAAAGCGTCGAAAATGTCGGCTGCTCCAACTGAACAATAGTGAATTTCAAAGTCTTCTAATTTAAGCTGATTTTTGATCAATACGATCAAAGGCTGAGCTTGATCCCAGAGCGACTCGGTCTCCTGTCTGCTGATGGGGACGCCATATGATCTGTATGGGTAGTCTAGATTAACGACTATTCTCTTCAAATTGCGACATACTTTAGATAAAGCATAGAATACTTCGGTCTTGTTATCTTTGGTGGTTGCTATAAACTCGGTTAATACGGTTAACGAGTGAGCTCCTTTTGTTGGCAATAATTTTCGAACTGAAAACATGTCACAGTAGATGTGATTGAGACTGGAGCATCTGTATTCGTTTGCGCCTCTGGTATAGTTTTGGTTATCGATCATTAATTGCCTTAGTAGCGGAGATGCACGCGTTAGATATCCACTGAGAATAGTAACGGCCATGTCCTCGATCTGTAGTATGTCATCGGAACCATAAGTTGGCATTAGATATTTGAGCAATGCGTTGTATTCAAATATTTGTGCTTTGGGAGACATTGGATGAGTCGACAAGTCATCGAGCTTCCAGCTCAGTAACAATCCTTGAGTATCGAGAAACGACAACCAATCGACAACAGCCTGATTTAATTCCATCAAATCCAGCGATCTCAGATACTCGTTGTACGGAAACATTGGCTTTTGAACTGAATGTGGTACGATTCCTCCGTCAGCCAACTCGTTTATCTTGTCATGGATCATACATATAAAATATACGTCTACTAGTTTAGCTGATTGCGATTCACGTGCACGACATGTGCATAAGCATGACTGATGATGACAGGTGAACAGGAATCGAAATGGTTGAGACCAGAGAAATTCGACAGCGGTAATGCACCAGATACGATTGACCAATAGGCAAGCGTGTAGAGTTCGTTTGTCGGTTGAGAGAGAGGCAAATATGTTGCGTAGACAGTCTGGCGGAAGAGAGGGAGACAATGGGGGACGACGACGGAAAGGAAGCTTAGAGATTGTGTGAGTTGATGGGTGGATTGATGATTGACAGTCAAATGAAGGTGTTGGAGACATTTTTCAAAAGAATTTCAAGAATGGCAGATATGTAAGCTTCTTCTCTAGATGACAGAGTTTCTTTTTTTCCTTCCCCTTTTTCACTTGGGAAACGAGTTGCCGTCTTATACAATCCTTGCAGAAAATGCCAGTTGTCAAACAATGTGGCACTGCATATTGTATAAATATTTGCGTCCGATCACCAAAGGATATGTCATATACGGATGAAATTGTTTATATCATGTTATTCGGCGTACACAAACTGAGACAATGGCGTACATCGCATTGTGAATATTATTGGTAGGGGATAAAAAGGTAAAACTTTATAGATATGGGGTACGTCGAATTTCAGGGGTCACCGAAAGAATTAGAAAAGAAAAAACAAGCTGACAAGGTCACGTCAGATATATACACGAATAATCGTACAATCATACGTGAACACCAATTATGAATGTGACACGTGTAGTTCTTGAATTAATAGCACGTTTTATTGTGGTGAGTTTAAATATCGTATAAAAAGATGTGCTACAACGCATATTATATTAATGTGTGAAAGTGATTCGCAAATCTTTGCAACTAGGATACTTTCACAACAGCTATACAATCCCCAGGTATGAAGAAAGAAGGTGCAGAATTTCTTACTCGTGTTGATAATCGCAGGGTTAGACAAGTTTTTGGTGCTATGAGAGATGCAAGCAGACGGTCGGCCATGACATACGCACGTTCCCATTAATACTATCACATGTTCATAATGTTGTGACCGATGACCGATGACCGATGAATGTGCGTAATAGTATGCCAGCATTGAAACGCTGACGATGAAGTGGCAGCATCGACTGGTGTAAATATCAAGCAGAAGTTTGATAACATTCAGATCAGAGTTCATCTACTTGAGTTAATTGAACAGAGTCCGTTCATTTTTTGGGGGACACTTTTATTAATTCTTTTTATAGAGATGGAAAATAATATAACGGGGTGACCGCGTCTTATTGTGGCGTTACCCCGTTCGAACTTCATCTGTGGCGTTGATTTTGGTATCGTTGCACAACATACTCGTAAAATACAATGTATACATATATCTTATTGTGCTTGCACTCAAATTTTAAGGTTGTCATTATCGGAAAGATCGTATAAGCCTCAATCACAATAACAATAAGGTTTTATGCATGCAAGTTCCTATTACGTATTCTGATACATTTAAATTCAACAATAGAATATGTGAATGCAGATTGATGAAGGCGTCGATTGTTGGGGTGAGGGCGTAAAAGGACAATGATAAAAGATGACATGTGGAAGTCATGTACTTAGCAAAGGTTGTGTAATTGTGTAATTGTGTAATTGTGTAATTGTATAATTGTAGGCTTGGTAGCGTAATTGTAATGCTTGCTTGGTGTTTGCTACCAATATTAATATGCCACCATTTGTCAGAAGTTGATACTTTTAAACAACTAACATAAGCTGCAGAAATGTCAGTAGCTTGACAGAGGTAATTGATGGTAGTAAAAGCGAACGGACATATACATCGTTGTAATATATATTTAAGGAATTTATCTTGGGCACATTCCCTAAATCCTGTAATAGTAAGCAGACTTAACCAATAGAAGTTGATGGATCGTCAATACGAGACAATGTTTATTAATTATCAAGCTTTGTTTATTCCTCAGTCACATAAATGTTCACAGCTAATTCTTTTATCAGGACAACTGCGCAAATACCTCATCGGAGCGGAATGGCGGTCAGCACATATCTCACACGTACTCGGTGAGCAAACTTCACTTGCGAATGCTTTCTTAACTTCGCCTTCTAAACGATCGATAGCATCACCGTATTTAAGAAAATTTGCGTATGATAATTGTTTGCATTATTGGATACAATAAATTACATACTTGCGTCTATTAACCGTTTATTTGCCTGCTCCTGGTTGCTTCGTTTTGGTTTTCTCGCCTGACTTTCCTGTTGCACGTTTTAATGCTGCAAAATACGTCTGTGTTATCGTGTTATCGCATTACATTATATCTATTCCAACTCTCCCTACGGCCTATTAACGTAATGGATCAAAGTAATGAGAAGCGTGCAAAATTAATTGAAGAAGGTGTAATGCGCAATTGAATGTAGGGCTTGTCTGCAATCTAAATTCGCAGTTTACTGAAAACAAAGTAGTGGAGGCAACGGAGGAAGAACATAAATCCAGGATAAAGACGTGCGTAGATACTGTAAATGTTTTTGTTCAGTGAGCACAGTGTCAGGACCGTATTTATGAATGACACATTCCTGTGTAGTATACCATTGCTTTGGCGCACTCTTGCCATTAGATTATTGATTATTTTCCCGTTTTACCAACAAATAAACAATCGTAGTTTCCCTATCTTCAGTATCATTTGAATCTTTTATTTCAATAATTGTTCGTTGGAATCTTTGACATCTGGATTATTATTTAATTCTTTATAAACACGTTTAATGTAGTGAGATTTTACTGACCTATATAGGCTTTCGAAACTAATCTTATCGAAAGAAATAGACGCATCTCGAGGTCAAATAATAATCTAGGATCGGCGTATACAAGACATCGTGAGCATTATAATCAAACCTTAAGGTCACTAACTTTATTTATAGATTTAACATTAGTAAAGATAGTCAAAGGTCTCTCCGAAGATGGATCCATGAATGCAAACCCTCCTGTCAATATATAACAGAACGAGATTTCAAGGCGTGCTCTACGGATTATCTTTCATTCAAAGGAAGTCTTGATTGGGTTTACCACTGTAATGTTTATGGAACAATATGACAAGAAGAGGCAAGGTATTTATACATAAGAAAAGACTACGCCAAAAAAAAATTATAAACGAAACAAGCGAAAAACCTGCGAAAACGCTCCGAAAACTAATGATTACCAATGCAAAGAACAAGATAAAAATCCCGCTTACTTAACACAAGTAAAGACAAGAAAACATGTAAGTTTTATATTAGAGCAAAGATTTTATTTAAGGACAAATCTTTAGCAGGTAATAGTAAGAGCATATGAGAATATTTACTCTCCTTCTCAAAATGTAATAAAAGTCTTACATCATTGTGATCCTATATGTTGTTATTAAACTCATCACATAACATTTCTATTTCCTCAAAAAGATGCAATATAAAGTGTCTGCATCTGGATGCACATCTTAGTGATTTCTTCCAGTGCAGAATCAGGCATCAGTGGTTGTAGTCCATTCATAATATGGGGCAGACTGCAACAAAACCAGACAAAGTGAACATTTTATTATGTGACATAAATGAGAGGCTGATGTGGCTGAAAGTTAACTAATTTGATTAATATTGTGGCAAAATGTAATTGATGTTCAAGTTGATTAAGATAGACTTTTACTTGAATTACAATGTGCTTAATATAGGATTATGTCTACTTTACAGAAACCTGTAGTTTTTATAAATCTCTCTGTGACATCAGAATAAGATCACCACTATCTAACAGGCATCA
>CAJVPI010000186.1:0-44477 GCA_910592345.1 Paraglomus brasilianum
ATGAATTTAATTAAAAGTATGCCTAGAAGGGTCGAAGCATGTATTGCAAGCAAGGGCTGGCCAACAAAGTATTAATTTTATATATAGATTCATAACAAGTTAGACTATAGCATATAAAAATTTTAGTCCCAATTATTATGTACACTTTTGAACAATTAATAAAGTTAGGGTGGCCAATACTTTTGTCCAGGTAGTGTATATGCTTTCTTTTTTAGGTTAGAGCGGATAGTATTTTGAAACGGGCCGTTAAAGCGGTGAGTATCAATAATAAAATCTGTTATCATTAAGAATTGATTATTTATTGATTTTATCATTATTATAGTTAACGAAAGAGTCCAAAAATAAAAATAAAAAAGACCATCATGAAGATATTGATAATGGCCAAACTGTCCAACTTATAGAAACGATAAGGAGGCATTTGGTAAGTAATAGATTTCAAACTGATTGTACGTTTACAAAACATTACTTATAAGTAAACAATTTTATAGGCAGTTTATTTCGCTGTCAATCTTTGAAAGGGAACTTTCCGAGATGTCGATACAGACAGACAGAATTCATCCATTACGAGCCATTACATATGGCGTTCTCGATACGAGCGGGTTAGATGGTCTTTGGATAAAAATGCTTGCCAGGGATCAAGATGCAAGCTATCTCAGTCATCCACCCAAAGAATATGCATCTTTGGATATTACTATACATGACGCTGTAACTACAATGTGTCAGAAATTGGTTGATAACTGCCGCAATTCAGTAGATTGTGGTGTGGTTAAAAGAATCAAATCTGTCACTGTGCCAATGGATGTGGATGACGAACCTGCTAGAGTCCAGCTGCAGGCTGAGGCAGCGCTCAGCGTGCTAGAAACTTTGTAAGTCAAATTCTTGAAGTCTTTGTTACTATTGTAGATAATTTTGTATTTACCTATTGATTTTTATAGGCGCCAGATTTGGGCATATCCATCATCTGACCCAGTGATGGATTATAACGAAGGAACATACATCGCGAAAATTATGATTGTTCGAAGGGTTCAAATATGGAAGTATAGTATTACTAAGACATATATAGTCCCACTTTTCACCCGGCAAAATGTGATAGCATTATAGTTTTTCTTCCTTTTCTCCAAGCATTCTTGCGCCAAACACTGATGGCAATCACCGCTTTAAGATTCGATGACGGGGTGAACGATACCAACGCGCTCAATTTATTTAATCCATGCCAATTTACATATAATAATAAGCGGAGGTAGTTTGCTAAATAACATCATCTTCGGCTTATTCTTTGGATTCTAGAATCTGTACTAATACTAATATTAATATCAGTCTATCATTCATAATAAACGATAATACATATTGGACATTAATTATACCCGGCCATTTCAGTCATTTTTGCACCTATGACTATATACAGTCGTCCCCCTCCATAGTCACCCCCTCCATAAGCACACCATATAAAAAACCTCTTTATAGGTACACTTCCAACAAAAGTTGCATTGTTCCCGACAGCGTGACATCCGTATTAATATTACGAACATTGAAAACATGCATTTATTGAACAAAAAAAATTAACTTCCGGGAATAGCTTAGTTTTTAAAATATCTGTCATACAGAATGATATGGGAAAGATTTTGGCTATTTACAATGAAGCATGAAATGTCAAAGTTAACATTATCAAGCAGACTTTATGATTGATTTTGCGAACGTTTCCTTGTGTCATCTTTTACTCGGTTGGTTGTAGTAATAAAGATTGTAGTCTAATCTGACTACAAGACACAAGAACTGAACCGTTTCAGTGGCTGAATAGAAGTTTAACGCTTCAATCAAAAGTTTGATATGGTATAAGAAATTATCTTCAAACTTGTGAAGTGTTTTTTCTTGCTGTTCAAGAGAAACGGGCCCACTATTATTTCCATCTGACTGTGATTTAAGTACCATTAAGGACTTTCTGAATTTCTCAGTATAGTTTGCAAACAAAACACAAGTGTGCGTAAGCTTAGCAAAAATCTAGTAACGAGAGTGACAGCATGTTAGCCAGTATTGCGCAGCAAAACATAAATTGATAGAAAACACGTTTACCCTCAATAGCTTCGCATTCGTAAGCATACACTCTTTGAGACACGTATCAAGGAAATCCGTATGATACTCTAGCACCTGATCAACAGTAGACAACTAAAATCCACGCAAGTCAGAATCGTAATCACCTAAAAATAAACGAGATCCATCTTCTTCAGACAAACCTTGGCCAAATTACTCTGCAATATTCTCCACTGTCGTTCTAATACTTCATTCGTAACATAATACGAAAATTGCTGTATAAATACCAGCATTCTCTGTCTCAACGCGTACATGCGATTCTTCCAAGCGGTAATTGAAGGGTGTCCAGATTCCTCTCGCCAATGGAATGACTTGAAATGTTCAGTCCAGATGTTGCAAAGTAGCTGCTCAACGTATTTGAGGTAGAGAAGATGACGGAAGAGAAGTTGGTATTTTGTGAGCGCTTTGCGGGAGATAACCAGTGATAATGGAAAGGTTACAACATAGTCAAGCGACAAAGCTTCAATGCCTAGTGATATAAAGAGAGAGAAAAAAGCAATATTAGATAAAATGACAGAAGTAGAAAAAGACAACGACTAAAATCTTTCTGTCTTGGTTGGTTCACTGTGATTATTCACACTTAATTTATGTCGTCTCAGTTTTCTTCCATCTTTCCCACCATTTTCGCTTTTTACCCTCTGCCACGTAACCAACCTGTCAACTGCTTTCCTCCACCAGTCGAATGTCCACCAACCAAAGTTCCCGTAATGCTTCCTATTATACTCCCAATAACACTTGGCGCGTACGTTTGCCTCTCTCCACCCCCCTCATCCAAACCCTCTCCATCGCTCTCCTCTCCTCTCCTTCCTCCCAAGTCTTCAGCCGCACGACCTCCTCTTGTCATTGCTGTCGGCTCAACATTAATAATTCTCAACAGTTGTTCCACCAATCCAACCGAACTCATTTCAACTTTCACATCCTCCTTAAATGGATCTGCATAAGCAACAGATGACGGATTGCGTAATACAAGATCAAGAAGGGATTGGAGTTTTGTTATGGAGACTTGAGTGGAAGGTTTTTTTAATTCAGACCAGGCAAGGTCGAGAAAATGTGTAAAAAAGTCAGATTGGTCAAGGAAGAAGTAGCGTTTGATTGATCTGAGTCAATGGTTTGGAATAAACATTATGGAAAACGAGAGATTAATAAGATTTTTGAAGAATAAAAGGAAATCAAAATGTGAATAAAATTGATGGAAACTTTGAAAATAATCATGTAGATTAAGTTATTGGTACCTCAGTCGAGCAAGTAATTGCTGATCTTTTAAAAGCAGATCTAGTAAAGTTCTATTCGCGCGTTTATATGCAATCTCGATATTCTCAACAAACCTGCGTTACCAAAGATAAGGTTAGCTAATAAATCAAAAGCCACAACAACAATTCGATCCTCACCTGCCACCATCCATAGCCAAAAGCACATCACTATTCATATTAACGTCTGTTCTATCCGCCTTACTTTCCGCGACACTTTCGTCGATCGTCTTCTTTCTTGGCTCCTCGATAGCTATTCCACACTCTCTAATCACGTTCAAATATTTCCCTGCCAACAATATTTTCTTCTGAAACGGTATCAAGAATGGGGGTACTGTATTCTCCCGTATAGTATACCGCATCTCCCAATATGTGTCATTAAAGTCTTCCTTCAGATGCTCTTTTTTCACGTTCTTCCGTTCCTGAATCATAAATTCATCATATGGATCACGTATCTCGCCATGATGGATCCAAGTGTGCATCATTGAAATGTATGGTTTGGATGCTTTTGAGAGTAAGTACACGTAGAGTTTTTTGGTATCTGGGTCACTTGAAGATAGGAACCAAAATAGAAAAAGTTTCGCTTTGTTTCATAAGAATATATCGGACGATCAAAATCAATGATAAGAATGACTACAGCAACAACGAATTGAGAAAGAACGACACAACTATTCTCATAATTTTTTTAATAGACTTACCCACTCATCTGACTCATCCGGTACGAAAGAATAGACAATATTCCTCCTCCTTTGACTTGTTGTGGGATAGAATTCTTTTTACTGAAACCGTCACTATTCAATAATTCGTCATATCCATTGATACTATCGTCATCTTCCATTGACTCTTGATAGTTATCGCGTATCTCCATGACTAATGAGTGAATATTGGACATTGTATGAAGAGTTGGGTGAACATAAAACCAGAACTTCTGCAATGTGAACGAAGAAGAAGTACGGAATTGGTGTTCCAATTGTGTTATAAGGATTAAGTATTCCTAAACAAAATGGACGAGCGATTTATAAGGGCGTGATTAGAAATTGGTATCATTGGGAAAACCGAAAGATGTGCAAAGACTAAAGGCACACTTTTAATAATTCGCGTATTGCACCACATAAAGCATGATTAACAAATCCATATTTCATCTCGGAATACGTCTCAACAAAAGCTCCAATTGCAGTATAGTAAGTCGCCAGCGGAAGAATACGTTCGGCAAGGTCCTTTAGTGATGGATCTGTAAGTTAATTAAACTTTTTAGTGACATGTTAAAGAAAACAAAGCACACGAGAACAAGGCAGGTACCTAATGTCGAATCAACAACATAGTCGATCCCTTCAATGTACCGTATTTCTTCAGTAAGACCATCTGCTTTATTAACTCCAATATATTTTCCCTCGATACCCTTTCAAAATAACTTCTTTAGAAAGGCCAATTTGTGACTACCAATAGGCGTCAATAAAAATTTCACAATACATACCATCATTACAAATAATAAATCTTCAATTATGGCATACTCTTGCAATTGCGTCGGCAAAGAGCCTATTATTAATTCTGAAAACGCGCGTTCAAAAGATTTAGGTGAAGAGGCTCCAAGTCGCATAGTTTACATTACATTTATGCCTGAATGGAAGGCGAGCTAGCCTTTGTCTCTAAACCAACCCAAGAATACGCGTCCACCATACCTTCACGTCCTCCAATCGATTTAACACGGTGTTTTCTCTTAACTGGTTCAGCCGGGGAAGCTTTACTCGACTTCGATTCTTGCACGAAAGCACTGGCACCAATGATCCCGCGTGCAAGACTTTTGAAGCTTCCGAGATTTTGCTGTGAAGTTAAAACCACGCGGGTGAGAGAGAAAACGACTACATTTTTGTTGTTCAGTTTCTGAATGCATCCGTACCTTGCCTGACATATTTGATAAATTATTGACTTCCCCGCGTTGTATATCGACAATGTTTCAAATTCTTCGGCCCAATTAAATCCAAGAATTTAATTTCATATGATATTTTAGGAAGACGCATTTGAATGATTTTTTCGTGTCCTTTTTAGACGCAAGCTGCTTGACGCATTTGAATGGAGGAAATGCTAGACGAGTTTATGGCATTCCATAATAATAAGAGTGAGGCCAATGAATTTAAAACTAAAATTTTTACCATGTAACTATTTTCACTATAGTCAGCTCTTTGAGGATACCAAATCTCGGCCACTAAAGACAACTCTGTTAACGTTACAATACAACCAGCATTCGATTACAAATAGGCGAGGATTATACTTTCGTCTCGAAAGTCGAAGGAAGGCTTGCACTCTCAAATGTGTCGCCTATAAAAGTCCAATAATAGAATCTTACTTGGAGCGTAGAACAACCTATTAATGACAGAGTCAATGTTGCCTCTGTTGGGAGCTGTGCATGGTTGCAAGCAAGTCGAATGTTAAGAACAATACATCCTCCAGCTTCCCAGTCCATATCTTCAGTATTAGGGAAATGGACCGTAGACTTTTATTAGCGTCTGCCCCTGGCGCCAAATAGACCTCAGACACCAGAAACCCAATAGCCCAGGGTCTAATGACAGCTTATACTCCTTTTCGAGAATAGCAATATATTAACTAATAAGATATTGTTTATTTACAAAGTATGATTTGAATTTTTGCACATACCAATTCGCTTGATTCTCCAAGAATTTAATGCTCATGGAATTCACACATTTGTTAAGTATAACTGTTGCCGATATGTTCTCTAATTTCTTCTATTTGTGCTTTTTTATTTTCTATTGATTAGATGGTTTTTTTTTTTCGTTTACCGTATGATTTGAATTTGAATATACCGATTCGTTTGATTCTTCGAACACGCGAAAACAATCTTCGTCCGATGCTCATGGATTCACACATTTGTTAAGTATAATTGTTGTCGATATCTGTGCACAGAATATTGAATTTGCATATATCGATTAACTTGATTCTTCGATCTTCGTCGTCAATCACTAATAACTCAACAGCCAAGAATCCTGTGCTCGTATATTTGTTTATTGTAGTTATCATTGACGCGCGTATAAAATATCAATACATGATATTAAGTACACATATACCATAACATTGTAAGTAGAAATGCAGGTGAATTGTTGATAATCAGTCCAGATCCACGAATGTTGGTGACAAAGAATAGTAATAGCAGGATAATAAGGATTCCATTGTCGGTGATAGTAGACGGAGATTTTATTGATTCCTATCAAATAAAATGCAACATTAGTATTAGTAGCGGAAGTGAAAATGCTGGTCCATTGGAATAAGAAACACTTATTAGGCTACGAAAGTTGCCATTAATATGACAGCGTCTAGTTTCATCACGTCACTGTTATGGCGCACGACACTGAAATTTACAAGGTACAAGCGTTAGCAAGCTTACGTATTTTGGTATTATTTATGGCAGTTTATGGTATATTGATCTTATTGACATGAGAAAGAGAGGCAATATAATGAATATAAATAAACTGTGATCACTTCACAGCCAGCCAGTATGTTGCAGGCTTTCCTCTTTAACATCCTTTATGCAGTTCGGTGCATCAAATCAGACAACAATCAAGAGTTTTGTAGCTATAATTGCAAGATTTGGTATGTGCTGGCTAACTACTTGAATAATTAATGGCAGATTAGTTACAAAGGTTAATCGCAACGGGTAAACATACGTTAAAGATAAAGTTGTCAGCCTGGTTTGGAGCATAGGATTGCCGTTGTTAATAAAGTGCTGCCCAACTCGCAATATTTCTATTTATGATAGTAGTATAACCAAAAGAGTTATCGCAAACAATTTCTATTACATCTGTGTGTCTGATTGTCCGTTTTTTGGTAGCATGTCCTGGTTATTTTTTACTGTTGCCAAATCCGGAGAAACTACAAAATAGAACCATATCACAACAGGTATTAATAATACAGCATAGTTCCTCCTCATACACGCCATTGTCGTTGCATTTAATACGTACCCCATCATTGCTGCCATTTCAGGATCAACTTCATCCTCAACATTGCTTTCATCCTTATTGTCTTTCTTGTTCCCATTTTTCTTTGACTTTTTCTTTTCTCGTTTACGTCGCTTCTCTTCCTCTTCTTGTCTTTGTAGTTCCTCAATTCGAGCATCAAAGTCTTTAAATGAACATATTAGTAAAGAAGAACCTGCCGTAAATCATGCATTAAAAAGTTACCCCAAAATCGCATGTTTGCCCTTACCGTATGTCTCAGAGGCTTGTTCTTTCTTGGCTTTCAAGCTAGCCAACTTGGATCTGACTTGATCTATAGTGCTTCGTTCTACTTTCATGGACATACCCAGTGCTCTCTGATCTATAATCGAAGAAATACGGTTACAACTTTGAAATTTGAGCAAGCCATTTCTAGTATAAAATATCCATTACTCACGTTTCTTTCCATTAATATGATCTAAGTAATTTACGCTGTCTTTAACAACACAATCACAAACTTGACAGTAATAGCCTGGCTGCTTTGAGGTGATGCTTGTGCTCTGTACGACTTGTGTCCGGTTCAGATTCGCATCTAAAACAACCTTTTCTGACCGTGCGCGGAGAAACTCTTTCGGCTGAGCAGAATCGGGAGAAGGAGCACGAGGTTTAGGCTTGAGACCTTTGCGCTTGCGTTCTTCGTCGGATTCAGCTTGTGCTTCACGTCTCGCCCGCTCACGGGCTTTAGCAGCGTATTCGTCTCTATCCCATGTTCTGCGAAATTGCGGCGCCTAATAACAAACGGAAAGCACCTGGTAACGAATTAGAAAGGTTGGAGAAGCAGGCAAGCAGAATATGTCAAATCTGATCAAAAAAAAAAGGTACTTACCGAAGTAGATGCGCCATATACACCGCTTGTTCTTGAACTTCTTGCTGAGGACATATTGGTCGATTACTAAGAAATAATGGGTATTTTTTGCAGGCTTTATTAACGGTAAATACGGAAATCGCTTAAACAGCTTGAATTTCTTGACTTTAATACTCATTAGTCACACGATGTGTCTGTCACACGGCCCTGATTCGTTACATTCATGTCTGTTAGAGTCTCAGTCTTTTGATACTTGAACCTATAACAATCACTATCTATAACAATAACTACACAAAAACTCAATATTTTTAACGTCGCATATCAACAACTATGTTTTTTCTTGACTTTATAAGCTTTTTTCTTTGCATTATGGCCTTTAGTAAAAACTTTTTAGCAGCTGAATTAAGTCACTCTTCAATACTAGCAGTTGCTTTCTGCGACTCGTGGTATTTAAAATTGTTATAGCGGGTTGTTGTGTTAATTTGGTGGGTTTCCCGTAAGACTTTTTTTATTTGCAACTATTCTATCTTTCTTTTAATTAGGTAATTTCTGAGTTGTCTCTAACCTATTGTGCTAGAATAGAATTTATATAAAATTACAAAGGCGTATAAGATGTTTCGTAACAGTAAGACAAACACTTTCACCCTTCATGAACAAAAAAATGCAAGCAAGACGAATATAATAAAAGGTCCTAACAAAGTTCTCGAGTTAATTCGCCGGTACGATCGAGAATTAGACTAATTAAAAAATCAAGTGTTGATTTAGTCATATACAGTAATCACGAAGCCCAGAATTTCGTTAATTATTTAATCATTTGCTCTAACAACATGAACTACCCAAATTCAAAGCGGGATTTGATAATCAGCAAAACGATAATCTAGTTAATAGAGATGAAAATTCATTTTTAATTATTATTATTATTATTACTAAACACCACCGATATTTGGTTTAGCTCAGATGCTGTTAATCAAAAGTTTTTCTTGAACAAATATTTTGCTAATTAATTCGATTTCATTTATTAACTATGCGCTTAAAAATAGCAAGCGGTATTGGAAAGGTAAAGTTAATAACCCGACTCGTTGACTTGGAATGCATGAAGAAAGACAAGTGTAGTATTGGCCAATCTAAAGTGTTCAACATCTCAGTGGCAGCGTCCTCTCATATTATCACTGACGAATAAAGCAACGAACAAGAATGGCCTAAATATTGGCTTTAACTTGGTATGCCTTAGCATCAACATGCTTGGAGAATGTACTGGAAATGCATATATAACCGATGACAGGATATAACGATATTTGGCTAAAACGATAAAAATATGCCTTACCAAAACTGTTATATTAATAAATATCATAACTGTTATGTAGAACGATACGCTAATTATCGGCTATATACAGTATGTTGCTGTTTATCTACTTATGTATATTTAGACAACTTGGATTATAAAACACTTAATATTAATATTAAGCTGACGACAAATAAACCGTTAGTCATCATGCAATTTGTTCTTTGTTCACAATTATCCCCTGAATCTAGTTCACTTGTCTGCTTAATTATGACACACTTATTCATTTACTATATTGTTTGCACAATACTATGGAAGCGGCCGAGGGGGTCTGTTCTTGCTATTGTTCTGTCTCATGCGACCAAATCGGTGACATTTGGTAACACAGTTAATTCCACCATTGTTCCAATCATATTTTAATAAATGTCGTCGGTATGGATCACAATGTACAAACAGTTTATAATAATAATGAATATGTCAAATAACTATACCACGTACAATATTATTACACTCATTGTCATCGTAAGAGTAATGCTCCCAGTCCTTGCTTTTGTCCGCCCTAGATTGCGGAATAAATTTAATCAAACACAAACTAGATTTGGAGAAGCATTGTTCTTAGGCAAATGATGGGATCCCTCATTCCTTACAGTGTTACGTCGTTCTCTATATCATGTTCTTCCCGTTAGTCTCTTCAAAATCAGTTATAAACTTTTGACTCAAAAAGCAAAACCATGGCTGAATCGGTTGCATATGACTAAAACTATTTTCATAATTAAAGTCCAAGCGGAAATTAATTCGTATGTGTGACGGATTACATTTTTCACATTATTTAATTTTATCTTTCTATATTAAATATACACACTGCCAACACAGCATTCAAACAATCCCCGAATATTAATGTTGTATGCTTGGGATGTCGCTGCTCAAATTGGATACAAAAGAAGAGCAAAACAATGATAATAGTAATAATACATAGACAGAACTGTATGCTGGTACTACTTAAACCACAATTGATCTTTGTGAGCCTTTCTTTGATCGATGATCACATTGTATTGTGCACATTTGATTGTTCGTTATATCCTTGCTGCTCTTTGCTTGTAACTCTCAAATCAAGTTAACCAAACTGGTAATAATGCCGCTAGCAAGGTCAACAAAACAATTTATTTCCATAATCGATTTGTCTTTGTCTCTATTTTACGGCTTTTAGCATCCTTATTTGTAAATAAGCTTTTACAACCTGGGGTCTAAATATTTAAAGTTTAAAGAGTTAAATTTCCCTCTCGTCTGTTTATTTCCTATTATAACCTTCTCAACATAAATATTTTGTTTTTCGTGATGGATATGTCTCGAAAGAGTAGTAACTGCAAACGATGTTAACAGGCATAATGCTTACGGACTTTATGACAAGCTAAAATTTAACACTGGTTTGAGTTTTTGAGATTTATGGAATTTTTTGTCTCCTTGATGGTGTATTTCAGCTGAAAGAACAAAATTATGTAGTTTTGTCAGAGTATTTAATGAAAGACTATGCACGGCGAACATAACTGTGTAAGCAAGGAGGAAAAAACTAGGGAAATAAATTTAACCCACTAAAATGGCTTTTGTTGCTAAAATAAAAATGTCTTTCTTTTTTTTGGTAATAGCTTACATATTAATATTTAATTTCACAAGATTATTTGCAGTTGATTGTTATGGAAAGAAGAACATGTTCACAAAACTGTACCAGAAGTGTCTGTATAATTATTCTTTCAAAAGACAGACAATACTAATCTATTTGAACCATTGTTTTTGAACAATCCCGAAGATTACTTCTACCAGATATATGACCTTTTTCACAGAAGAAAGCTGGGATTATTTGTTCTTAGCTCTCTCTGTTGGTTGGTGTGTCCAACATTTGCCCAATTATGTATCAATTCGCATGGCTTTCTCCAAATGTTACACTTGGTCTTCAAAGATATCGAATGTTTAATTCATCTTATTAAAAGATTTCATGAAGTTTACTCTAAAAATATAGCTGAAGCAAAACTTAATACTGTCTATGTGGATAATAGAATGATTTGCACTTTTTATTGTAAGAAAATCGTACTTGATATCTTTTGCATTCCCGACACACTTGTGTCAAAGAAGCTCCATTGATCATTCTATTGCTTAATATTAATCGCTAATAGGGTCTATCATTCAGGTCCCGCATTAGCTTCGTAACACAAAATAAATCCCATAAAGCGGGCCCATTAGATACCATATAAATTCATCGCAGCGCCACATTCATTTCAAACAATCTCGCATTGTTATGCAGGATGATACTTAAGAGTGCTATGTCATAATGATAACACCGGCCAACGTCAAATGTTTGTGAATGGATGTCGTGCCAATTTGATATGTCCATTATTAGACTAGCAACTTATGTTCAGCCCTATTGAAAGTGAGTGTGATTGTGCAGTCGGTAATGTTAATATGGGGGGAGTGATAGCTAAGGTGAGACAATACCAATTGAAGAATGATTGTAACTTGGCGAGTACACCAAACCGGGAAACGTTTGTTTGGTGTCTAGAATCTATGTATGTATTTGGTGAACAATTGGGATTTATTTATTAAATAACTTTTTCAATAACGATATAGTGCTAGGGGATTTAGCTCAGTGGTAGAGCAATTGACTGCAGATCAATAGGTCACCGGTTCGACTCCGGTAGTCCCCTGCGTTATCGACAGGTTCCCTGTGAGATACATTTTTCATCTTGTATCCGCATATACCAATATTCCGCTTTTTTGCTTTACAGTCGTCCTTGGTATGATCTGGACTTTTATCGCTCCGATCTTCAACCAAATATTTTAAGAGTTAACTCTCAACAATAGAAGCAATTCAAGTGAACATATTACGTAATAAGTGTGACAATAATGGATTTGTCATAAGAGTGTTTTAACAGTTGACAATCAGTCGATGCGAGCGATTGTTGTGCTCTGGTCTAATCGAGACATAAAAACATTAGTATTGAGCCGTGCACTGCATTCATTGCGAACAATTAGTAACACTTAATAACATTAGATTTATCGCGCGATATTAAATTTTTATTAAAGTACTTTTTCATTGTGATAGAATGAGAAGAAAAAAAAGAAGAAAAAAGTTGTTCATATGATTTACGCTAAACGCTATACCTTATATTTATAAATTACAGCAAAAGGAGACCCAACCAATATAGATAATCCCACATGTCTTTATACAATATAAACAATTATAGTAGAGTGAAGAAATTTCGACACAGTACTTACATTTTTTAAAACTTCCTCGATGAAGAAGCGGAATTTAAAAGTTATACGACAAACAAGCTTATGGTGTGGGATATGAGTAAGTCAAAGGGGTTAAAATTGAAACTTGTGGAGTTAGCTTTTTTTTTTTTTGTAAAGAAGTTTTTTGGGGGGGTTAAAATTGAAACTTTTTGAAAATGATTGACAACCGCTCTTGGAGAACGATGTCAAGTAAAGAAAATACAATTGGCTACTTTGGTAAGTAACTTCTATGATTAAATACAGAAAGTGCGGCTCAAATCGGCGGAAGAATATTTAACAGACAGTTATCTACAATCTATGATGTAGCAATTCTTCATCCGATCAACAGAGGAGAAAATGGCTTAGAGGAATAAGTGGTGTGTTTTTGTTTAGTAAAAAGAAAACTGATTTGAAATATATCGATATTGGGATCGGATGAAAAAATTGGATTATTAGGGAATATGAGCCACACATGTTGAACAAGTATGAAAAGTAAAAAAAAAGTGGGGGTATTGAATATGAATATAACAATTGCGCACAAAGTGATGAAGTAATTAGTGGACTGATTAAATGATCGCCGGCATTAAGAGATCTCTCAATTATAGGAAAATGGGAAAGTGGAATGTGTAGAAATAGTTAAGGAGAATGGTGGATTTGCATTTCAAATAGTTCCGAATGAACACCAATCCGAATGATACGAGCACGATCTTTTTTTTTTTTTTTTTTTTCTGTTGGTTATGATGTTTGTGTACACTCCATTCTTAATTCGAATCTTCTCCATCGTCCACACTACTGACCACCGGAAATTCAGCTCCCACCAACAAGGGTAAGTCGGTAGTTCTGACCAGTACTGGTCTGTATCCATCTGGAATCCAAAAGACGGTTCCGGTTTGTCCGCTACAAGTAATCTTTTTGGTCTTTGTCCGCAATGTAGCAGCATCGGATTCGGCTGGGTTGGCAATGGCAACCGGAGGAATGACGAGGACTTCGTATTCTCTAGTTTCTGCAGAATCGGCAGATGAGGCGGGAGTTGGGACTTGAGTGTTGGCGGTGGTGCTGGTGGAAGGCATTTTGACTAGTTTTGGTTTTTGTTGTAAGTAGTTGTTATACGTTGTGTTGAGAGTATTGTATATGCGCTCGGTATGCCGACTTGGAAAATTTGTTTACTTGTAAGCTTGTTTTTACAATTGCAGGTTTTTGAAACTTGTGGTTTGGATGGGTGGGTGTGTTGGGCTTTTTATAACTTGGAGGAACAAAGGTGATATCTTCTAGGGCTTTGTATAATAATATATCGTTGTTGCCATTCTATTTGTTGTAGTCGTACCTTCTATCCATAATTGGGAGACAGGTGGGGAATAATCAACTTGGACAATCGGTATCGTTATATTGATGATACCGATTTATCGTATATGATGTAGTGTGCTGTAGGGACGTGATGAATAAACGTCAGACAATCCAGAAAATAAACTTGTTGGTTTTCTAAAATAAACAATTGTGCAACCAATATGTTTCTCTCACATAAAGAAAATAAATAATTAAACCTGTATTATTAATTACACAATATAGCTTCTTTATACTGAAGTTTCTTTATTCAAGTTTTTCACCTTAATTGGTAAAGTAGCACTGTTTACTTATCAAACCTGCCCCCTGCTACCATTTACTTGGATTGCCCATGCCCATACAACCGTAGTGCGAATGCGACGGACGAACTTTCATGTACACTCTTCTCTTCTTGAGAATCGAAAAACGAGCCCTTCCGACAAAAGGGAGAGAAGGAGAGAAGGAGGGGAGGGCGAAATGAGCGAAGGGAAAGACCGAACAGAGAGAAGAATTGTTAGATTGTAATGGTGGGTTATTGAGCGATTGAGATTTACAATAATAGCATTAGTTTCTATTATCGTTCTATATATGCATTTCGAAACATAGCTTATTACCGTCACATGCCTATATCTATGTATTGTTCTTCTATTATTTTACTTCGCTTCTTGTTTCCCCCTCTCTTTCTCTTCGCCACATAATATTCCGATTGTTAATGCCAAACTCATTCCGCCCTTCGGATAAAATAGCCGTATTACAATCCATAATTAGATACTTGGCTATGACGAGATAATGGTACACTTATTTTAAATGGTAGGTGATACAATACACATTTGATATTTCTTTTTTCATTAATGTTTCATTATTGCGATTAGCATTGTCATGGTAAAATGCGGAGATTGTGCACTGCTGACTGGAATCAACTGGTCTGCACAATACCTGGTTCATATGATTTTTTATGAACAGAATGCCAGTATTATAGTAAACATGTATAGTGACGAGAATGCACTAATGTGGGGATGAATATGATGCAAGCGTATTTTGTGGAGTTCCTAACAATATAATAATAAAAATAGAATATACTTATTGTATTAACTTTATACATGAGATAAAGACAAGGGGGTACAATGTGTTGTATGCTCTATCCAGAAGGTGTCGCTGACATTCTCATTGCACACATCTCTGTGCACTGGATGCTCATGGCCACGTTGTGTATATGATGAGCGGGAAATCTCTGTTATTTGTCACATATAGAGAAAAGAGGGAAAAAAAAAAAAAGGTTTAAACCCAAAATCGTGGAACACGCATTTAATGAAGCGGACGATATAATTGAATGCTAGCGATATTACGAACATATGCCGTCCCATTGTTGTTCCGGTCGAATGGGTTTAGGTTGGAAGTTTTTCGTTGTTTGGGGGCTTCTTTGTTTCCTAACTGTTTCATTGCACACGATCTTCTGTGTAATGGCATCAAATATTACAACAGCAAGAGACTAGCAGACAACTAAGCAAAGGACACCTATGAACTATGCGAAATGATATGTGATACTAAAGGCTAATGGCATTATTCAACCTATCATTTGCACCACCGATCATTAATTGCAAATGTCCAAATAATAAATAATAAGCCAAACACATCCCCCTGATTCCTTGTCACTCGTTAACCAATCACTGTCCCCATTTCATTCTCTTAAAATACACGATCAGCTAGTCATTCATGGTGTTGTAGTATTTATTTGGAACCTTGTCCACCATTAATACTTGTAATCCACTAATCGATGTCTAAGGAGACAAAGTCAACCGTGAAAATTTTACAAAGACAATACCAAGGACGGAAGATGGTTAACAAATGGGCCCGATGGACACGACGACGGACATATAATACTGGAAGAGACCGGTTGTCGTGATATGGCATCAACAAATTCCGCAATTTAAAATTGCGTCTCCGCAACCCAGACTCACTATTTACCCGATAATGGGAGCACACGACCACTATTTTACTACCAAACATTTGTAATAATAATAATAACGGATATTCAATAATCGGTTCACCAATTACACTCGGTGGCACCAATTAAACTCACGTTAGTTCAACACTGCGTAGACAACGTGGTTGGCTTTGTAAACAATCAGTTACTATGGTTTCATTGGCTTAGTCCAGCTGGGATCGCTGACGAGAGTTAAACCTATTACCTATATACGAACATGGAATACCAATAACCAATAGCCTGCGCAAATCTGGATATTGATCTAGTCATTTTGAGGAAATAGCGTTATGCAATTGGGCTACACAAGATTATCATCCTTGAGAAAGCCCGAACTTTGCACAAAAACCGTTACATTTGTAGCAAAATAGTATTATAACGTTTTCTCGTATAACGTTGAGGTGACTTTGGAGTATTCAGACAAGTGAAACGTGATTCTCAACGCTTGTGTGGTCCAGATTCCCTTCTCCCCATCTTCGAATTTACCCTTTACGAATCAGCAGATTTAGTTCTTAAGCGAGCATGTTATACAAACGGCATTCAATTTGAGTTTGTAAGCTGAGCATATCGGAGGAGACAGCTCACGGAAAATTATTCTCGAGATTGACGGAGTAGCTGGATTTACTTTGTGCCTTGCAGCAGCGGGCCCCAACGAACTCTATTTTTGAATCAAACAATAACTGGTGAGGGTTAAGTCCAATAGCCAGTGCTGCCCAGATAGTATTGAGGGGAGAGGGTAATCTTGATGATCCGGACGGAGACACGGTATTATGATAGGTATGCCTTGGAAATTATTGACCTATTACCTTGTCGTCTATGACTGCTGTCTTATTCATTCCTATGTTCTATTATGAAATCCGAATGATGATAACAGATACGATCTATTGGAAACGACGTGCATGGATTCATGTGTGCTGGATCTGCTGAAAGTAAAAACATAAAGTGGAAGCATTCCTCTAGAAGACCAAGTCCGAGTCCGAGTTGTGGTTATTCTTGTCACTCTGACTGATCGTCAATACCTTGGTTCAGTGGGGCGCCGAAACCGTGACCGAGCAAGTGCTAGTGGAAATTATTTATCGTCACGATGTTTGTTTACAAACTCCATCAAGATTCTCTGTCAACACTTGTGTCGCTTTGTAACCACAGAGAAAACAGAGCTTAACCAGTCCCGTCACTGTGCATAGCCGGCTGCTCACTGAATTCCAAACGATAAATTGCGTGGATGAATGAGTTTGTTGTCACAACAGTTTTTAGTTGACACCCGAATCGATCAATACAGATGGCCAAGAAAGGTGAACCTTGATCAAAGATTCTAGCTTGCTCCTCCGAGCGCTTGTTGTATATTCACGCATTCATGACCGACAGAAAGTATTTTCCCGGGTTTGCTGAGCGTCACTAATACTAATATGGAGTAAGTCAAAAAGAACATAATTGCATATTGTGTCTCTACATCGCTTAATACAATAAATAAGCTTTGTTATTGATTCTACACTTTATGACCTTGAGGCAGTCGATTATATATGCAGGTGTTCTATGAACTCCGACTCAAAGAATTCTTTCAGGTCTAAAAATACCTTTGATCACGGCTTTTTTCTCTAATAAACTGATTACGCAGCGAATAGTATCAATTGTATTTATCACTCACAAATAACTCGTCCTTCTATTCCGCTCAACCACATGCCATGAGATAGAGCGGGTTCAGTACCGGTGAAGGTTCATTATTATCAGCATAATATTAATCATCCTCCGGAACGCTTTTCGTCCTATATTGCTAAGAATATGAATAGTATTGGATATACGATCGACTTTCTTTAAATGCTTACCACATAGGTATACAAGTATCTGTACAACGCGTAAATAAAACAAATTGTCCGCCAAGTGGCTAAAGTTTAAACTAATTTGTCAAATAAAACGCTCCCTAATTACCTGCAAACTCCGAAGCTTACTTTAAATTGTGAAGACGGCTACCTCGTTACCAAGTTGTCCAGTCTCCCAGCTGTGAGAGTGATCGAAAAAATTATGGTTATAAAAACGGTTTTTGAAAATTACCATCGACGCGTAAAAGGCAAAGCGAGCGGGATGAGGCATAAAAAGCCTTGCGCGGGTGAATCTTGTGCTATAGGCAATACTAATTATGTCTAACACGTATCATGTTGCTAGAATTTAGAGCTGCATCTCAAGAATTTATAAAATATGTGGAAGTCTCAACACGACAATGACCAGTCAGATTGCCAAAGCGTCTTTCTTTAAGAAATTAGACCTTTGGAGGATGTGGGTCAGGCACAAGCTACTGTACATATTTATCGCTAATCGAATTAACTGCCTTAATAATAATCAAGTACTTGAACTCAACAAATCAACTCTTGATCTATACACTATATCTTACACCATAACCAATATGGTTTCCAAATTTTTGATTTTCTCTTACAGTGTTTCAATATATTTAGCTGTTATAAAAACATCTTCTAACATTTCCTGATGGGGCAGACTGCAGACAAAGTGAATATTTGATTATGTGAGCTAAAAGTGGCTGATATGGCTAAAAATGACAATGATGCTTTGTTTGAGTGATACAACTGTGACTTAGTATTAGGTGCAAAACCATGAATTAATTTTTATTGTTTTGTATGTCTAATTTTAAGGTTAAATTTTGTAAACTTACTGTAAAGTACAATGAGGGTATAAAATAAAACATATACAATCACAAGTATATACAAGATAATAATAATATGAATATTATATATGACAATATTATAATTATATCCTTTGACAACATCAAAAAAAATTTGGCTAAAAGAGAGCAAAATGAAAGACAATATTTTTTTAAAAATTAGATGAAGAAAGCAAAAGAGACGATAATCCAAGAAAGATATTAATAACAAACAAAGAGTGAAATTGAATTCTTGGTAGAGTAGGAAGAAAGGAAATTTTTTCCAGTGATTGTAAAGATGAACTTCCTGACTTTGTGCATGATAGTGTAGTGAGCCTGCTATTTATAATGCTGATAAGATATATTGAAAATGAATTTCTCACAATCAAAAAAATGAAAAGGGGGTGAAATTATGTCAATTGGAGTGCTGTTCCATTTAATGTAAATAGATATGGATTGCCAAAAAAAAAAAATAACAGCTGAAGATTTCATTACAGATATTGATAAAGAAATTGCTGAACAATATCACAAAGCTAGTTTAATAAAGCATGCCCTTTGAAACACGTTATGAAATAGTAGAATGATATTAATCACTTTTTAAAGATGAAGACCAAATAAAAAACCTATTAACATCAATTAAAAGGGCAAAACAAATTAGCCAAAAAATCACAGAGGAAGTCTTAAAAAAAACTTCCCAAAAATCATTAATTAAAACTTAATGAATTGATTTGAGAATGTAAAAGCAAATAATTTCACTTCAGTGTTTTACAATGGCTGATGAAATTAACAAAGAGATTAATGTAAATAGATTTCAACACCAAATAAAGTCCAGTGTAGTTCTACAAGAATTAAAAGAACAAGCAGCCTGAAATTCCTACCAAGACTATCTCCTTGAAGAACAACAAACGGAACAAGATTATTACCAACTTTGAGAACAAGAATCTGAAAGATTAGCTTACAAGAGAAAGCAAAGAGTCCAGCTGCGCATAACCTCACTAATTGATGAAAAAAGACCATCAATAAGCGAAAAAGAGACAAAAATTACCACCCCGATCAAGAAGAAGAAAAACTAAAAACTGAAACTGAAGATGAAGGTTATTATTTTGAGGAAGAAGAAAGTACTACTGTTGATAATAATCCTCCCACTGAAGAACCCAAACAGAACAGCCTGTTATAGTTGTTACTGATAATCCTTCTGTAACCTCACTACCTTCAGAAGGCCAACCTAGTCCAATCCATATCTCTCAAAAATAGTTGAGGCTAAGTATAAGGAGAAAATCAAATTAGAATTACTGACTTATCTCTGGAATATCAAAATTGGGAGAAACAATTAAGTAAATTAAAAAGTGAGGAAACTATTAACCAGTTTGTGCAAGAGTTAGGAAAAGAAATTAATCATCCGAGTCAACATGTTACGGTCGGATGGTCTGGGGTTTGGGAGAGCGATTAATCTTTCGCGTAGGGGTTTCTTCCGATCGGGGGTTATTACCAGATTAGCTTCGTGCTACCGCCCTTAATATGGTAGATTTTCAATTAAGACTGAATTCTAATCTACAAGTGACCTATTTAAATTAAATGCGCGCTTCTCAACTCCCTATCCGAGCTTCAGATTCCAAATAAGGGTACCCAATAAAATAACAACAACAATTATTATACTGCGGAATCGGAGGGGAATAAATTCTATTTAATATTAAACAGGGCCATCTTCGATTTGGTATTTCGACTAGTCGGGTTCCGTTACTTGTCTCAGACTAATTAAACAATTTTCGCTTCAATAAATAATTATTGGCTCTCGTTCCTCAAATAAGAGTAATAGATCAACGGACAACTTATACAGCTTAAATGAGCTGTTTACAGCTTGAGTGAGCCATTTATTAGTGTGTCCGGTCAACGATGAAAGAAAGTAAAGTTTCGATTTCAAAGGGAATAGTTTATTTGATTATTATTCCATGGAGCGGGAATTATTGTTCTAATAACCTGAACAATATTTTTATAACATGAACACAACATATAGAACATTAACAACATGAGAATTTGATGATGGGATAAGGGCCGCTTATATAACTAGCGATTAGCAAAAATTGAAACAAAAGATATCAACATAGAAATTTTTCAAGAACCAGTAGATTCTAAGTTAACTAGTGGCGCTGGTACTGATGCTCAAAATACCTATTCTAAGATCATGGGATCTGCATGACTGCGGAGGAAGATTTATGGTGACTTACTATCAGATCGGCTTGCCGTAACAAACAACCAGCCCTTACTACCTCTTCTTTCTCTGATTTTGGAATAAAGATGGTTGGCTGATTGTTAATAATGGGATGAATCTAAACTTATAATTTACTGAGATTAAATTGCTGACAGTTTCAATGTTTATTATTAGGGATGCAAAAGCAGAAATTAATTATGAAAAATAGTATATTAGTATACTTGTATGTATAAAATTTATATTGGTTTTGGGCAAGTAATATCTTTGAATTTGTCTCTAACAAATGGGCGAATATTATGATAAAAGATATTCTTGTCTTTCGTAATCCAAAGGAGGAGGGGTTAGGACTAGGATGGAAAAGGATTTAATCTCTTTGGTAATTTCGGGAACAGTTGTTTTAGAAATTAAATTCAGTAAAAGCACCATTAGCAACCATTTGAGCTTGACAACTCCAGGATTAGCTGCTTCAAAAACAAAATGTTGATACTTTTGTAAACCACTCAATTTCTTAAAGAAAATTCCCAACACAGAATTAAGATTCAAGTACTGAAAACCTTTTCCATTGCCATAATATTTTTTTCACAACCTCAACAATATGGCCTACGCAATCTACTGTTGTTTTGCGGTATAGTTTTTTGATCAATCCAAAACTATCACATTTGAATTTAGTATGTCCAGGCACCATAAAATTCAACTCAATATTTTCATAATAACCGCAAATTACTAAATATAGGTAAAATCAAATAATGACGTTATTTTTATTCTGACCACCCGCATTATCGCAAGTAATCTTTAGACTTTTCACCTTTATTTAATCTCTTAATTCCGTCGAAAACTATGCTTTAGCGTGCCATTAGGACCTTTGCCTATTATTTCGTTCTCATCGAGAACGTAATCAATTTGTTCGCGTACCGCTTCATCTTGAATACCAAATAAATGCACTTTACGCGGGCTAAGATAATAGATCTTACTTACCTGTTGATCAGAATGGAGTACGTGAACATTTTGTGCTCAATAATAACTGTAATGAGCAGTAGCATCAACGCTACAATAGTCAACTTTACCTCTTGTTATAAAATGCTCATCTACCAATTTTCTCTGTTGTTCTGCTAATTTCGTATTTTTGTTGTAATAATTTCTCTCTAACTTAGCCTTAACCAGATGTTCTTTGTACCTTTTTAGTAAATCTTTCGCTTCTTCTTCCTTACGAGCATTATACTGTAAGCCGTTCCGAAAATGTTGGCACGAGTCACATACGGTAAATCCGTTTTTGGGCTCATGATTTGAATATAATAATAAGGCGTTAATTGGTGCCATAACTTACGGAACGCACCATATTTTAACAATTTCAACGTGCTATCATTTTCCAGACCTGCAATAAAATTGCGATAGACCGATTTGTAACTCATTTCAGCCGGCAAAAGTGTAAGCGATGAATAATTCGGTTGACGTTTCTATCAGGACTTGGTAATCCATGAATTTCAGCATAGTTTTCAAGAAAATTCTTCACTGCGGTAGCAACAGTTATATCAATGGTTATTTTGGTTTTCCATCGCGGCACTCGTTTGATATTACCATGAACACGCGGTTACCATTTGTCGATAGGTAATCTCTGACATTCTCGAAGTGAGTGCGGCCAATTCCTAACATGTTTTCCGACAAAGTGGCATATTGCGATCTCAATAATAAAATGTTCTCTTATTAGTACGTATTTTTTTTTTAAGACGTCGGCTGGCAGTTATTTCTCCACCATTTATCGCTTTCAATCGAGCCATTACAAATATATCTTGCTCGGATCTACGTAATTCGGCAAACTTTTCTCTCGGAATCAACCACAACCTAACGTATTGCTTTTTCATATTCAGCGGAGCCATTATAAATATTTTTCATATATACTTAATCCTATAGAGTCGTCCCTCGTTTATATCCCCACCTCGAGACCGAGACTTTTTGGGGATATATCTGAAGCCGGGGATATAACTGAAATATATTTATTAATTGGGTAACACAAGCAATTTTATTGGGTAATATATTCTGTTAACAAGGCCATACTTTAACAATTCTAACGTGCTATCGTTTTCGAGACCTGTAATAAAATCACTTATAACTCGTTTCGGCTGGCAAAAGTATAAGCGATTGAGTATTTCGGTTGACGTTTCGGTGGTCCATGAATTTCAGCATAGTTTTCGAGAAAATTCTTCACAGCTGTTGCAACGGTTTATCAATTGTTATTGTTTTCCATCGCGGCACTCTTTTTACATTACCATGAACGCGCGGTATATACCATTCGTCTCCAAGTGATTTCGAAGTGAGTGCGACCAATTCCTAACATATTGAGATACGTTTTTCTGACAAAGGGGCACATTGCGATTTCAATAATAAAAAGGTTTCTTATTAGCACACCTTTTCTTTTAAGACGTCGACTGGTCCACCATTCATTGCTTTTAGCTGGGCCATTAAAAATATATCTTGTTCGGGTCTAGAGAGAGCTTGATACGCTTCACGTAAGTCAGCAAACTTTTCTCTCGGAATTATTTTTGAGCAACCACAATTGCAACCTACCCCTAAGAAACGCATGGCTTTTTCATACCCAGTGGAACCATTATTATTATATTCAGTACTTTTCATATATGGTAATCTTATATATAATTTTATTGACTTTATTTGTAGCGATACGTACGTGATTATTCAAATGAGATGAAATCCACAAACAGTAAATTTATTACAAGTTACATAGAAGTCCTAATTACATATATAAACAATCTCTAAGTGTCACTATCTCTATTGTGGAATTATCTTGCTTACAGAAAAACACCTAACCCACTCATTTACACCAAACAATGTGTGACTGCTTTCGAAAATGCAGCAATGCAGTGAAAAAAAAAGATAACATTGTATGAATGCCAAACATGAAGAAGGAGGTGAATCTCGGCTACAACATGCAACAGGAATTTACAAAGAATTATAAGGCGAAAAATTGCGCCATGTATCTGACAGAAAAACTATTAACCAATATTTGGACAAGGAAGGAATCACCTGTATGTGATTTACCCAAGAGGAAAGGTCAGAAAAAGCTTGTTGGCGGAATCATTCAGGAACAAATCAACATGTTCGTTTGACTTTACTATTACAGCCAAACTAATTGTCGACATGCACTCTACGTACACCTCGTGATTTTATGGCAATCAACCAATAGTGTGACGTAACACACGTTGAACGCGCAAAACCTCTATGTACGCGTTGCTCGACACTGATATAACTTCTGCCATCTTAGTGTCACATTCTGTGAGTATTTGGCAACTTGAACGAGATCTCATTGCAGTTGTCAGTTCCCCGAAAGAATGGTCATATCCCGGATATCTCGAGGCCATGAAGCCTCAGTTCAAAAATATCGCTAAAATTGAAAAGTTTCAAGAGAAATTTCTGTAGACGTATATGCTTATGTAGATCGTCGCAGCGAGATTTGTTAGTCTGTAAGTTGCACCACGCTGAAGCAGGTAACGCCCTCGGTTACAACGTGTAGCAAGTGCTGACGATCAGCATACCTAGGAAGTTTCACCAAAGTAACTTATTTATCGTTTTTAAGAATAATAGGCGAGAAGTTACCGAGTTCTGGGATCAATTTAGAAAGAAGGTGGAGCTACAAAAACAATGGGTATATAATAGTATACTATTTACTTCGTCAGATTTCACTTCGACTCTGCCAAGAATCTCATTAAGTTGTGTGAGCAACAGTTCAATACCAGTATACATCAAGAGGGTCAGTTAATTGGACATCTGTCGAACGGACAAGATGACAAGTAGACGAGAAAAATGTATCACACATAGGAAGGCGTGTCAAATTCAGTTATGTACCAAACTTTGATCTGGTAGTGCTTGTAAAACTGAGGATAATGAGAAACGACAAGGAGATGACTATCCAAAGTCAAATCCCGCAAAATTGACGCTAATGGCCAGCTGATGGCCATGTACATAAATATCAGGATGCCGATGTAATTGACTGAATTGTATACTTCAAACAATACCTGCAAAGCAGCTAATTCTCTTCTTATTACCTGCAGGAAGTGATTACAGACATCTTGGGCAACGCCATTGAATGCTTGGAGGCGATGAAAACAGTTTGTTCAACCTATGTAAAACAAGATCCGTTTGGGGATTTAATTGACCTTCGCCGTTTCTCAAGGTGCTTCCAAGATCAGCAGCGGAATTAAGAATCGACCTGTTTAGATGCAGATATTACTCGGCCAAAAAAATTATACTATTATGGGTTTTTGCTGCTGTTGTTGCAAATCAACTTGATTTTCTCAGTTTAAGTTGTAATTTGATTAAGAAAAAAAAGGGGTAAGACCAATTTGTGGCATTGAACCCTGTGGCGTCATGTTCACTTTGGTTTTGTTGCATATTACAAACTCGGTAACTTTACACGTTATTTTGTAATGTAGAAATTTTGTACACAAAGATGCATTGATTGGTAAGTCAACCTATTGGACTATATTTTTATTTTTTATTTAGTAAATTTTGAGACAGTTATTCTAAGCCTATAATTATCCGAGAATATTATATAAAATGCAAATATAAAGAAAAGAGTATTTTAACCCGTATCAAGTAAGCAAGAAAAAATAATAACACGCTCACATATTATTGTAACCAATTTTTTATTCAGGCTATAAAAACGGTTGTCAGCGCCATTATTTCGCTGGACTGTATTAGTATCGATGCTGTGCAAGCCTCCTGCCTATGTATTATTGCTAATATATTTTAATAATATAAATTCATCGAATATTATAAACCATTTATCAGCGTAATGAATCATAACACGTCTTAATAAACACTGTCCCAAGACTTTTTTGGATCTCTCCTGCCCACCTTCGCGTTAAGAATGTCAATCTCCGGTCTAAACACCCATTCTTGCTTGTACATTCTGATTCGCAGCAGTGACATTCTCCTGTTCTTGTACATTCTGGCGCGGTTATGATCTACGTAAAGTTCTGACTTAACTCGGTCTGGTATTCTCTCTGTTATATTTGTCTTTTTATTCGAATCAAAATTTGTGCCTGGAGTTTATTTATATGAACATTGCCAGCAACGACAAAGATATGCACGCCACAAAAGGTGTGTTTGACCAGTTACTTTATAATGTTATGGGATAGAGATTTAGACTACGCGCCAAAGTTCTGCAGCTAACGAGCTCGTCTTCATGCTTTAATCACGACCCACATTCAATACCATTTCAAATTCTTGGGGCATTAATCACTACTTGATTCAACGTTTAGACACAGTACTTGTGAATTATACAGATATCTGTTTACGTCAAAATTTATTAGATCGATTCATGCCTACATACTCCGTGTTGCATATCCCTCCATTATTAAACGCAAACTAAATACAAAAAAAGGAAGCCAAAGTAATTACATAAAATAAATTTAATACACGCTGAATTATTTTCTGGGCCAACACCATTGACTATTCTTTCTTATGATGACCGGAATAGTCATTATCCACTCCATTAGTGCTACCATTTGTCCTCGTCTTTTCCATTGTATCTTTCAGCATTGCAGTCTCTCCTTGCTGCTTTCCTTCGCCCGCAATTCGTCCCTTTGGTAATACCAAATCCAAGAATATAAGCCCGAATACCACGAAATGGCCAACAAAATACACACTTCCCCACGCCTGTATACACCATTCGTATCTCAACAACTCGAAAGCTACCATTGCATAATGTAAGGCGCATGTCTGAAGGAACCAGCACACTACTCTATATGCTCCCCATACAAGCTTTCCCGAAATACCGTTCTTCACTTTCTTTTCGTACAAACTTTTCTTAATAAACTCGACCCTCTTCGACCAACGCTTCTCAGCCTCCATATCTACAAACTCTAGGAAAAAGCACATAAAGTACCCGGCATTTAACCCATGCCAAAGAGCTAAAAAGAAAAGAACACCAAGGGAAGAGATGGTCTTGGATTTGAGAAAGATCAAACGTTTGAAGACGTATATCTTTGCCCATAGGTTAGTGTTTATGTTGAACGACCCAATGATGTCGTTCAGAGAAGTCGCAAGCTCAAAGCGCAGCTATTTTAAGTAGATTGAAGAAAGGCAAAGATAAAAGGAATGCAGATAACGGGTTTGAAAATAATGATTAGTGTAATTCGTATAAACATCCAAAGCCAATATTCATCATTCATTCCACTTTCTACTTACTGATTCGACGTTGGCCAATCCGTTCCACTCTGGTTGTCCGTTGTCATCAAAACCGTTGAATGATATACCCAACAACGCGCACGAACCTTCGACTAATTTCCACACGCCAAGGTACTACACGCGAGAACGAAAAAGATGTGAATATTATAGCGATCATGCTATCAGTATGAATAACGCGTCGTCGTTGTCATTACTGCTTTATATTTTCAGCGCAAAGAACTTAATACACCCGAATACATCCTCACCCCCTCTCTCCTTCCCTTTCCCACTTCCCATTAACATCATTCCTTTACCTTACTGAAGGAAAACTTGCCAACCATCCAAAAGTATGTGAATCTATGCAAAGCGTCCCATTTTGCATACTCCTCGCCCAAAAGCACGTACTGAGGGAAAAACATCTGCCCAATTTGACTGACCAATAGATAAATAGCTCCCCCAGTTATGCATTGAATAGCGTGCTTATATGATCCCCTGGGTATATGTGATTGATCAGGGTACAAGTGCATATTGATGAAGGATTCATAAAGGCGGTATGAAAACTGAGGTCCCGTGAGGAAGCCAGTGAAGAAGTGCGCGTAGGCGAGAGTGGAAATGTAAGAGGGTAGAGTAGGAAGGGCAATGTTCTTTTGGAAAGATATTGGAAGTTTAGGTTGTTTTGCGAGTCGAGTCGTTGATGCGGGCTGGTCATTCGCTGTTGTCTTTTCTGGTTGTGCAGTCTCAGTTGACGCTTTCTTGTTGATCAATTTCGCTCCGTCCATGTAATCCATAGCGAACCCGATCATCCTCAGACATAACACACATTGAGTCATAGTCCAGTTGATATCGTAATCGTCTGTACTCATGTACTGGTATCCTACCAGTAAATAAACCAGGTTAAATACGAATACCGCTGCTGCTCCCAATTTTCTGTTCCCTATTTTATCTCCAATGTAACAGGACATCCAAGTGACAGTCGTTGTAATTAGAGAATGGATAATATCATGGCCATTGTAGAAGTAAGATAAAGATAAGCCAGCTATTAGAATGTATGATTGGCGTATTGATGCTGCAGACTTGGATGCGATAGGCCGTAGCAAGAAAATACGGTAGATAACTGCGATTGGGTATGAGAAAATTATAGTGAATAAGAGGCGGAGAGATGGCTCCGGTATGCCAGTTTGCTCGCTGAGTGTAGTTATGAAAGTCATAATAACTGATAGAGATTGTTAGCTTGCAGAGAGTTAAAAAACGACGCTATTTATTGAACGATTTAATACAAGACAATTGTATCGAGCGAATGTCAGCCTTTTGTATTGTCCAGCCCGATGACGAAATTTTTATCAAGTTTTTTTCCCGCTGATCTACATTCTTTTCTGCTGTCAAGTGATAAATGAACCAATGAGCAATAGTATTAAAACCATAACAATGTCTAGAAAATCAATGCCTAAAAACGAATGACAATAACAAACAAAAATGGCGTAAAAATGCTAGTGCCAGACAATCATTACTAACGCTAATGGGAATTGACTTTATTGCTATTATGCTAAGTAACACCAATCACACGACTCTTTATTCGTTCACTGTTAATGAACTCCGGTATGAATAAGCTTGACTAAACAATTATTCTAATATCTGATAATACTTATGGCAATGACAATACCAGGAGATATTAATGTGATTTT
The DNA here is from genome assembly GCA_910592345.1 of Paraglomus brasilianum. Lineage (NCBI taxonomy): Eukaryota > Fungi > Glomeromycota > Glomeromycetes > Paraglomerales > Paraglomeraceae > Paraglomus > Paraglomus brasilianum. Next base: position 28,713 of record CAJVPI010000186.1, read on the forward strand.
CAAACCGGTCAAGGCATCGGAAATCGACCGAGCACATCAGCTTGAAGCCGACGGTGAGAATATTTAGTAAATTTCACTATTTATTATTATTTGATTGTTAATCCACAATCTATTACTTTTTATCGTTAATCCGCTATTATCCTTACGTAATGCTCGATCACATATTCCGTCTCCAACTCGCCATCTCATCTTTGCCACTTATCAGGCTTCCCAGCGGATGAAGCAGAATCAATTGACAAGTTTAGATACCGTCAAACTTATTGTCCTCACCTTTTCCTCGGAGCATATCTTGCGGATTCTGACCTTCTAATCGGTTACATTGCCGGCACCGGAGCTTCTACTCCAATTATAAGTTTCGACTCGATGAATCGGCATGAACCGGAGGGTCGAACAGTGTGCATACATTCTGTTTGTGTCGACAAAGCGTACCGGCGTAGAGGACTGGCTTCACGGATGATGAACGAATACGTGGGAAGAATAAGGCAGCAAGAGATATACGAGAGGGCGGCGTTGCTTAGCCACCAGCATTTGATTCCATTTTATGAAAATCTTGGATTTACGAATTCTGGTGAGAGTAACATTCAGCTTGGTAAGTGAATTTGAAAATCCGAGTGTTAAAAGTAGCGGAATTGGGAGTTCGGACTGTCGTAAGGTATCTATCAATGTACTGACGATGGTCTTCGTTTGTAGGTAAGGAAAAGTGGTTTGACCTAATAATGGATCTGAGAACAAAGTAGCGTAATTGATTAATTTATAAACCAACCTGATAATTATGAGTATCGTAATTATAAGGTAGGAATGTAATACTGTGATTACTTTATCATTATTCTTAGCTGTTCTTCTCTTTAACCTACCTGCCTATTATTATTAATCATTAGATTTACGAATATGCCATATTTAAATTCAGTCAGAATTCACTTTTAACAGACCTAATCCATTATCAATAAAGATATTTATATTCTCAATTCTCTGTCTCAAAGCGAAATGGAATAGGATTGTATAGCGCATTAGAAGGTGTGATGTATGACGCGGCAATCTGCAAGCTTATCAATACTGGTCAAATTACAATTCACTTATTTCATCATCAATCGAGAAATGTCGTGTCATTCGAAGGTGAACAAGATGCCTAGCTTTTTCCACTGTGAGCAGTGTAAATGGAGAAAGGGAGTAAAGGAAGCGGTATTAGTTTCTACAATGTGTCATCCATGCCAAAAATTTAACAGATTCCCTACCTATATTGATTTCATCTAATATCAACGGCCCGTAATCTCTAGAGATGAAAATCCGTGCCAAAAGTTGTTAGTGACAAAGCCGTAAAAGTGATCGAATTGCTCTCAATGCTTCTTCCACACTTCTGCTTACGGTGACTATGACTTACAAAGTCTGCTGTATCGGCATCTTCAATGCTATGACCTCGGATCGTAGCCATTAGTTCTCACAGCCCAAATATATTCAGACATCCGCAGTTGGCATCTGTTATTGTGGCAATTGTAGCAAATGTGAACACATAATTGAATAAAGATCCTGTTGTAATTGTATTTATTGACTGTTCTCCTAATATCTGGTGAGAACACTAACGGTTGCCGTTCGATGAAATCTGACTGTAGATTTCGAACGAATAATGTTATTTAAAAGTGTGTACAGTTGATACCTATTGTGTGAATGTTTTGGCAAGCTTGCCTATCATCATACTTTGAATCTCCGGAATTACGATTATAATATTTTTTTAGAGACTAATATCAAATCTAATAGTTTGCATTCCTCTGCTACAATGGTTTCGCTATGAGTTTCTGTCTTAGTTTCAGCAGGCTTGACATGTGTACCTCGGTAACTTTAAGTCTTTTGTGAAGTGACTCGCCTATTAACGGCTAATCTTGCAAATAACGCAAACAAAAGTATTGTGTATTTTGTAGTATATTCCTTGACCCAAAATAATAGGGCCTGTGATAATACAGCCTTGGTAATTTGCGCCTGCATTCCCTACAAGGTAGAAAAATGAAACAAAATGAGCCACCATTACGTGTCGAGTTAATAGTCACATCCAAAACTCTTGTCCCTCCTTTACGGTCATTTCATACCTTGTACCAACCAAAAAATCCGTCAGCAATCCAAACTTTCTTCAATACGTCTATTGCTCCGTTGTATCTCACGTCCTGTTTCTTGCTGATAACTCCCTTTCTCTTCTCCGTCGATCTGTCCTCATAATCACTTTCCTCGAGTTCAATCTCGTCTTCAAGCTTCTCTACCGATGATTTCGGTAATTTCCACTGCAGCCTCACTTTTGCCATAATATAAGGATACGTCACAACAGTTGCTATAGTCTTACTCAAAGCACCTAACAGGAAAGCCATTCTTGGTGAAAGATCACCATCTTTTGATCCAATTGACTTCAATCGCTCAAACATTCCGTAAGTAATGGCTGGATTTACACATAACACCATGGAAGGTTTTAGTCCCTTCCATAATCCGGTTATCCCATCTTCACTTATAATCTCTTCCGCTGTCCCTAACAAGTCTCGTCTCTCCTCTTTATCTGCTGTTTGTTGACGCGTAGTTACTACTGATACTGGAATGGTAAATATTTGAGCCAGTATTGCAGCCAGAGCACTTAATAGCAGCTCGGCAGCGGTAGAAATGGTTGGGTACCTCCGTTGATAGCGTGTACGGATGAAAGAATACCAGTAAAAATACGCAAAATTAGTAGATGCAACGCCAATCAGACCAGCTGGCAGGCCAGTGTATAAGCCGAGTAGGCCTTCTGATTTTACGATTTGTTGTATTGCATCAAAAGTTGAGTCGTAATATGGCGTGCTTGATGAGAGAGATTTTGATTGTACCTGGAGGCGAGTTTTTATGCTAGTTAAACGTTGAAAAAGAAAGTGAGAAATTCAAACATTTCTGTACAGTTGCAACACATCTTTCATAAATTATTGTTAGAATAGTACATATGACATTAGGTCTTCGCAATTCCACTCGGCACACAAATACCATTCGTTTAGCTTACATGTCTAAGGGATAAGTGACCGCTAGGGAAAATAAAGCCCCAAGGGCTCCTGCTACGGCATGTCCAAATGGTGATAATTGTTGTTCTGATGATGATGATGGTGGTGGTGGTGGTGGGTTCACAGGTAAAGTTATTAGAGAAGTAGCCATTGGTGATGTCGATGAAAGTGAAAAGGAAAACTTGAGAAGAGCTGTTGTTGTGGAGGTGGGTGGAAACGCATATTATTGTGGAGTATCAACGTATGTAATTGAAGAAAATGATCCATATAAAAATGGGTTCATCATCAGAACTTAGATCATTTCCGTTTTGTTAAGGCTTTAAGATGTCTTTTCTGATTAATTTATTCAGATTCCATTAACTAAATGGTGCTGAACGATTGCAATTATCAAGAGATTCGTCAAAGATCGCTAGGCGGCTTCGCCGTTCTGGCTCATGTAATTTGCTTTCGCCTCACCTTTCAGTAAGTTTTCAAGTGACAATCTCATTAAATAACGCTTGATAATATGATTACATTTACGTAAACTGGCGCAAAAATCCACGTACAAGTATTATCCAAATTTAGTACAGGTGAAAGACCAAACCGAAAGGGGAAAAATCCCTTGCCCTTGATGTTAAGTTTTTTATAATACAAAAAAAAATTTGTCACGGTTGTTACTATTGTCTTGTTTAGAAAAGTCAAGTTCGGGCGGTCGCCCCTTGTGAACAGTTATAATACAAAAATACATTGATGTGTTGAAATGAATAGGTACAAATAATAATACATGCAAATCGATACTAATGATAGTACAACAGCCTCTCTTTAAGTTAAATTATATCACCAAGTCCATATTATTACTATTGTCAATTAATGCTAATTATTATCCCTAACTGTCCATAAATTTCTTGTTTATCGTCCATTATTCATCTGACAGTGATGACAATTACAATGCTCATTGCCTGGAATTAATTCACCTGAAATGTGATGTCTATGCCGAGGTCGAGAATGTTGGATGTGATGCTCCTGATACTAGAAGCCGAATTAAATAAGCAATGACATGTCAACCATACAAAAGTCTAGTATTCAATCACTAAAAAACATGCTCTCTACTTACCCGACTTCCCTCATCATCCCTATACGCCCGGTTTTGTGTTGTGGAATACTCGGTTGGAGAGAAGCTATATCGATGGTAGTCTTTATGAGTGGATACAGGAATACTTCGATGCTCTCCACTGAAGCGAGCGGCCATATCACTCACACGGCCGTATGATGTGGCTGGAAGTTCCGATGAGGAACTTGGCGGCGAGGACTGAAAATAGGAATAGAAGAAATTAGCTCTCAACTAAATCCACTAAATCAAACAAACTCCCACTTTCACAAAAAAAAAAAAAGAGCAACTAGACTCACCACACGCCGATCAGCATTCCCAGACGCCATAAACTTGTCTCTGATGACAGCAACGTAACCATCTTTCTTCGGCAATTCCATAGTATACGCTCTTCGCGAATAGGCATCATAACCTCTTTCCGGTGATCTTTCTCTGTAAGTAGACGACGGCACATTCACAACCTCTTTTCGCGGATACCTTTCGTATCCATACTGTTGCTGTTGTATATCAGGTTCCCTGCGCCTTATAACATGATCATACACCGTATATTCTCCATCATCTTCATTATCTACATACCGACTGCGCTCAGACGGAGATTGAGGATATCGCGTGGGTGACATATTACCGCGTCGAATGGGTTCAGATGGGTGAGATATAAACCGCGATAAAGGCGAGCTTGAAAGAGCAGAGGAGGGAGCAGATTTAAGATCGTCAGGTTCGAAATCATAAAGGCCTTGGTGATGATTCGAATACTGTATTGGCGAAGGTGGTTGATCAAAGTAGTCCCCGCGACCGTCGTCCCGTCGGGATACTGAGCTACGGTAGGGACTACCGTGGAGCGCTTCGTAACGTCGGTAATCAGGCTCTCGTCGGCTGACATCGATTCTGTCCAAATTATTCCTCATAGTAACTCTTTTATCAGCATTTCTGCTTCCATCTTCGTCCACTTCGGCCTCTCCATCGCTGTCTCTCCTTTCCACATCTCTCCTATCCACTTCTTTCCTTTTAACAATCCTTTTCTGAATTTCACCCCTATAATTTTCTTGCTTCATTGTAACACCGAATTCCTTTTGTCTCTCGTCAATCTCATAGTCATCTCCATTCGTGTGTCCATAACCTTTTTGCTCTTCATCCTTGTTAGTCTCAACGGCTTCAGCATTCTTTTTTCCACTATCTTCTTCCTTTTCATTGACTTCTACCTCCAACTTTGCCTTTACCTCTGGCTTAATCGATCTTTGAATAGTTTCAATTTTTTCTTTTCCTCGTCGCTCTCCCCCAGCGGGCTTGGTGCCCACACGAGCAATAGCTGATGTAGCTATATTCAATAGTCTTGTTCGTGTGTTCGGAGAGTTGGATGAAGACTCGGTCGGACTATCTTTCTTGGCATGAAATGAAGAAAAACCAGTGAGGTTGGCTAACTCGGCGGCATAAAGGCGATCAGATTTTTCCATTGTAGCGGCGGATGTAAAGTTTGAGGTTATTGAAGGGGGAGAGGCATTTATTTCTTTCGTCTCGGGTGTGCCATCTTGCCTTTTTCTCGAGTCGCCAGCCGTTGTTGAAGTAGAGAGGTATGTTTCGCTTTCTTGGTCGGATTTAACTACTAGTTTCTCAATTTTCGCTGTGTCGTTCTTCGCCTCACTCTCACCGGCATTGTTGTCATTCGTTTTTCTTTCATCTTCCTCCTGTACCTTCTCAACATCCGTGTTCTCAACCTCTTCATTTATTGTCTTCACGTTCTCCTCCGACTCGGCGTTTTTATCTTTGTCTTTATCACCATCCCCGTTTCCCAAATGTTCTAAATCTCTCCCCAACCCATGTTCTGTAATGACTGACGCTTCTCTGACTTTTCTTCCGACTTCATCCCTCATAAAAGGATGATCCTCAGGATGAATTCCGATCGAAAATCGTGAAATTAAATCTGCTGTCGACTTTACGCTCATGGCTGATTAGGTGATGCAGGAGATGGGGGAGATGTTGGTGAATTAATAAGGGACTCCGCTCGAGGAAGGATCGTCAGTTGAGGGGGAAACTGGTTAGATGAAGATATACTGGAGGTGTCACTGGACTTGCATTGGTGATAGAATCTGATGTACTTGATTGCAAAGAGTCAAGTCTATCAAAGGATAATTTCAACTCAGTCTCAGTAGATGCAGGTTTGACATTAGAGACATTAGACGACGGAAGTTGGATAACGCCGACTGTAGGAGGACGTGCAGGAGGAATGGGAAATGATAGCGATTCCTCTGTGAAAGCGGGATTGGAATCGAGAGACTGAGACGATAATTGCCCATTTGAAGTGAGTTGTTTTGAAGAAGCGGTAGACGAATAAGATTCGCGGGACGATTGATCTCCTAAGAGAGATGATTGTGACGCTTGTGATGCAGTGTTTATTTTTGAGGAAATTTTGTATAGAGATTCTGATTGTGTCTGCCATTAAAGATTTGTTATTATTTGACCGAACGATAAAAGAGCAAGCAATCAAAAGGTAATAATTTCAAAAATTTAAATTTATCGAGGACGCTCATTCGTACCTGTTCAACGTCGTCACCTTTATTATCAGTATCAATTAAGTCATTTAATTCTTGAAGAGGAGGCATATTTTCTCCAGCGAATGGGCCCCCATTCTTTCATTTTCGTGACATTTGGTCCGCATTTCTTCAACGAATCATTAAAAGACGCAAACCGTGCCTCAGCCAGGCGACACACTATCTGCGCTATCGTCGAATATACTTTTCTCGTTGAGTAAGCTGAATTGTATATTCCTTACGTTTTTGGGCAATCTTGACGTTAGCGTAGATATATACTTCTATATAAAGAATGCCATAAGTGAAGTAGCAGAATGAGTAAAATCATTTTGGTGAATACGGTCTACTTACTTCATGGGATTCAACAACAGCCTTGTTATCCCTCTTTGTTTGTTTTTCATAGTCCTTGCCAGTTTTTTTTACTAGTCTGTCGAGATCGGCCACGCTGTTGTCATGAGCTCGCTCATTTTTCTTTTAAGAATTTCAATGGTAATTTAAGGCATTCATATTTACAATTACACAGATAAATGAATGTTAATCACCAAGACAACGTAAGGACTTACATGCTCATAAAGTTTTGGGATTGTCACCTTTTGATTTTATCGTGACTCGTACTAAGTACATTCGCCCAACATTCTCCGCTAGTACTAATATTAATAACTCGGAATCTACTCGTTTAGCACGAGGTTTTAATACACGGCACGATTTGATAATTTGAGAGTAGTGCTGGTAATCTTATTATGTGACAGTGATGCAGACTTTACTACTTATAGTAATAATAAAACCGTCGTTTAGCTTCAGAAATCACGATTCTCACATTAGCTCCAAACTTTTTTGATGTACATATATGAATAGGGTATCTGTCACCGACAATTAACTTACCAAAAAAGGAGGATGGCTAAAGCGGAGTAGAACGTGACCTGATTCTTGCAATTACATTGGTCAAATTTGTTTATCAACCAATGAAATTGTAAAAAACTACTCCGCTTTAGCCTACCCCCAAAAAAGGATAACTTCGAAATAATGTTGGTGAATATTTGTGATTGTCGATTCCCCTTATTAAGACATAATCGTTGTTGCGCTGAAGGCGAAAATTGCGTTGATTAAAACGAAATCGGAAGTTTGGGGTCTTCTTGGATCCTCTTTTAATGTCTCTGAAACCCACATATACTCTTCTATTAATTTTCATTTTAATCCGATTTTAATCTGTCACAATATTTGAAAACGATCTGCTCGCTGATATGTTGAAGGAAGAAACGATTAGGGATCAACAATGGACGGCGTTGTGGTATACAATAATTACAATTCGACTCCAAGCTTTGCCACATGTACCATCAGTTGACATTACATTTGCGCTTGAGCATTCCTTCCTGCGAGTGATGAGACATATGTTCTATGTGTTTTAAGCATCATATAAAAAGACTGTTTATTTGCAGCACAATCGGACTTGTCATTTGGGGAAGATAATAGCCCCTTACTACTTTGTCTTCATTAGACTATTTGCCACCGCAACAATCATTTTGAAACCAAAATCAGAAAAATACAACATTATTCAAACTCAAAACGAAACGATTATGTAATTTTATCTTTAACTTTATTAATATTAAGATTTACATGATTGCATATTTTACAACATTGAATTCGCGTTGAGGATCGTTCCTGCAGTTCTTTATATTTGCAGAAGGAGCCGGTGCTAGTCATACAGAACTGTCATTAGTTGTGCGTAAGCTTAGATTAAAAGGCTCTTTAAAGGGCTCTGACATACAACATCTTCGACGACATTTCTGCAGTTGGCATTGATAGAATGCCGATGTTGTATTTTATTTTGGTAAGGTGTGATTACACAATGAAGGTATCAACGTACAATACATGAGTGATGAATATTATTCATGAGAATAGCAATGGCGTATTGCGAGTTGGAAAAAAAACTCTTAAATATTTTATGGGATAAATAAGGGTTTAAAATAGAAACCAAAACAGAACAAATATCACATCAATTATCACAGTTGTAGTATTATTATAAATATACATGATAATACAAGGTAGTAATTGTTGATTTATATATTATATCAATTTATATACGATGTTTCATTTTCGCCGAGATAAGCATTTGCATGACTATGATTTTGTTCGCTGCCACACAAAGAATTCTTACCCCAAACTATTGCGTGAAAAGAAAATACCAATCGAATTTCTAATGATGGGTGTGCAAATGCACGGTATTTGGCCAGGGTATCCAGAGACGCCACAGAACTACAGATGCCATGATATAGTATTGCTTGTGATGAATGCGTTTTACCGACTCAATCACCGAAGAATTCAATCGGCTGATACACCATAATTTGATTCTCTCTGGACGCTCTTCAAAGAATCTGTTGCGTATGGTATACATCTATTGCCACATTTGAATGTTCAAAAGAGTTCTAGCAAATCAACAATATTAATTTTAATAGGCAGAACTTTAATTTGTCAAGAGTAAATTTTAGGGAAAGGTTGAGTAGTTGGCATGAAAATACTGGCAATGGCTGCGTATTGAGCTAATTAATCTCTTCGAATCTATAGTCGATATTACAGGTTTTTCGGTTATCACTGTATTACGCGAGAATGAGATTTTCATGGTCACGACACGTTTTATTGAACACATGATCTATGCTAAATTAGTTATTTTGTACACAGGATACGCGTATAACATATGGCGACTCAAAAACAAAAAATGTCTTCTACTACTAAAAAACTTCTCTCTAATTATTTTAAAGCCCATGATAACAAAACCCCGTTAGTTGACCCTGACGGCGTTTTTAACTTTTTTAATTGGCAAAATACATCTCTACTCTTACCGATAACCCTTTTGTTGGTCGAGTTCCTTCCCCCCTCCAAATCCCTTCTCTCCCTAATAAGATTATCTTCGAGAAGACCCATTCTCATAACAAACAAGTTTAGGCAATAGCAATCCTGTGCCCAACAGATAGCTATTGCTGCTGGAATTCAACGACCTCCGCAGCGTCAGTTTTTTCCCAGAAGAAAGTTTTCTTCAACTGCAACTGTTTGATTTTGACTAGTCGTTGGACAATAGACTCGATGGCTACTGATGACTCGACAACTGCTATGTAAACTGACTCTAGAGACTGGGCCGACAAATGGACGCATATATAAGTAAAATTCTTGATCGTCGAGGACGAATCTTCCTTTCAAAAACATCTTTCCAGCTCTCCTATTACCTTGAATGACAAAACCGTTCACCTCACCCCACCAAGAGATTTTCCCAGACAAACCCTGGTTATCCATCTTCATGGACTCCCTATTGTTGAAAAAGAAATTATCGGCACTTCTATTACCAAAGCCAATATTGCAATGTTAAACAAGTTGCACCAACCAGTTGTTATCACTGACATTTGATATTCTTACTACCAAATGGGATGTCATTGTTGAAACCATTACTGACAAAAATATTCCTGTATGTACACCAAGTTGTTCAATCATCAAATCAACATCACCAACTCTGTCTTATACAAACATCTCCGGCTCTGTGACACATCGGGACTTTGTCAGATTTACTTAAACGCTCACTTCATTACCAGAATTTCGTTAATTTATAATAAACCTCGATGACCAATACATTCACTTATCAATAACCTCATGGCTACCGAAAAACGTCGAAACAAACGCTCAGTAACAAAAAACGACGTTATTAATCTCGACGGAATTGCGCAGTGCAGATTGTGCGCAGCAAGAATGACCATATTAGGACGAAATTTCTGACCAACGTCCAAAAAGTCGATATAACGGACCGTCGATATAACGGATTTTGCCTTATACGGACTTTTTTGTTGGAACGGAATTTTTACCAAGTACTATAGCGGACTTTTATATTAAACACTGATATAACGGATAATCCGGACTAATTTGCCCGAACACATTTAATTTAGCTTAGCTCGATATAACGGATTTTGTGTAACGAAGTCCGTTATACACAATTAAAGATTCTTCGCTACACATATCTAGCAAATTTACAAACTTAACATAATGTCGACTTATGGCCCTATCACGCATTGAACAAAAGAGGCAGACAAATATTGACAAGTTTTTACATTCGAGTCTTAAGTTGAATTTATCGTTAGGTTTTATGCCACATATTAAAGACCGTCGTTATAACGGATTTTTTGCAAGTTTAGTTAAGAGTCCGGTATAAAACTCACTGTTCGATGTAACGGGCCGTCAATATAACGGACAAAAGTGCTGGTCCCGAGCGGTCCGTTATATCGACTTTCACTGTGTATATCGAAAATTTCTGATAACGCGAATACAACGTAATCTCCTCATTTATCCGAAAATTCAGACAATTTAGTGAGACAATAATTAGTTATAAATACGAGTCGTAGTGAGTAGCTAATCTGTTCTTTAGATCACATCTTACGTTGCTATTAGGATAGTTTCTTTTATTCTAATAAAGATCATATTTAATTATAACCATTGTTATTTCGTTTATTCCCTGGTAATAAGATACTTGCGTATCGTTGGCGAAGTGTAAGCCACTTTTCCCGTCATCAGCGAATAGGATTGATACTTGCCAATCGATTCTATTCAGTACTTTTGCACCAGGATTATTGTTTGATTCAACGTTAGTGTAGAGAGATAATTTCCCCGACCGATAGGCTCTGAGACTAATCCCATCAGAGAAATGCTCGAGTATAAGACCTAGTTCAGAGGTCACTAATTGTCATTAGTATTTGGTTTGAAGTAGGAAGAGCAAAAGCTTCTGTCGGAAAAGAACTAAATCCCAAGGCTAGTACACCGCCGCTCTCCCAGGTGTAAGCTAGTTCGACATAATCCAATTCAAACCACTCATGCTCTCTCTGACTAACTAACACATCTGTCTAATACTAACACCACTTCTGCTTCAGTAAATGACCCATCTTACCCCAATCTTGTCATCATTATCAATGAAACTGATTCTATTACCCAACAAGAATTGAACAAATTATGACTGCAGAAAAGATAATGATTCAGATACTAGCTCTATTACTTCTGATATGGCCACTGATACACAACACAAAGAAGATAATCAGAATACTATCCTCCATCTATTCATGCTCCTCAAGAAACTTCTACTCAAAATAATCTAACTAGTATTAGTATATTATATATCTCCAAAACTTATTCTAGGCTTTAAGCCAAGCTCTTTATTGTACTTCTGTATGTCTAGTATATATATTAAAACTAGCTCTAGCAGTTAACTGTAGTAGAAACTTTCCGCTGACTGAAAACGCAGGTAGACGGAGTTGGAAGGCTTGAGACTGTTGCTAAGCTGTTACTCTTATCCCGAAAATCTCGACTAAGAATAGAAAAGCCGAACAAGCGTCGTTCTAATCTCTGACGATAATAGCGATATACGCCATAAGGAAGAACGTCGGGAGGAACGAACCGGTTATTCTGGCCGTTCAATAAAGTTAAGATTAAATTTAAATTACTCAACAAGTAATGATGTAAATATTCTGAAATTTAGACCAAATAAACTACCATTAATTCTAAATGATCTATAAAGTTTTTGTTTTACATTTGTATAAAGACAAAAATTTTACTAGGACACATATTTTGGATAACAAATTAATGGATTTATACGTTACGGAATTTTTTTGTTAAATTATCGGACATAATAAAATACTGTTTCTTTTGCTCATTTCAAAGCATTACCATTGTTACGTTTTTTTAAAAAAATTCTGCTAGAATATCTTGGATATATGTGAAGATATAAATTTTTTAAGTACACTCGCGTCTCAAAAGTCATGGACCATTTCAACATTTGCAATTAAATAATATTGGCATAACGAGCAATGCAATTACCGTGAACTTAATACTGAATTTAACGCACCTTATATATAATGTACAGTCAAACCTTGTTATACCGAACCTCGTTATACCGAAAGATTCTGGCTCCCCCGTTTTTTAAATAGTAAAATTCCCTCGTTATAACAAATTTAATAGTAATAGTAAATCTCGCTATACCGTTACCGAAATTCGATGCAGGATTTTTACATAGGCTACTAATCGCTTTATATCAAAGGTTTATCACGTGATAAAAATTGTAAAATAGTGATTGGTTGTAGCAGATGAAAATCGTACGATTTTTGGTCATACGATTTTCGCATCATACGACACGTACTGTACGTGTATATCTGCATATTACAGTATTACAGTATTAAGATTTTTAATAATATGATTTTAGCTGTCATATTTGTGTGCCAATATTTCTGATCGTGTGATTTCAGCCGTATTTCGTATCTACTGTTTTTTAATTCAGTCATCATGTTTATGATACTTGACACATATTGTTCCATCAAACATAACAAGGAAATGATGACAGATGACGAAATTATTTCTTCCTTCTTTCCCGCAGCAGAAGAAGAAGGCGATGATGAAAGTAGCTCGAAATCTCTCCCTACTCTCTTTAATAAAGATGCAGTAGTGTCTTTCGTGCGTTAAAGAGAAAGGCATAGCAAAAATAAACTCTAATAGATTCACTTGTTACTGATTATAATTATTTTATACAAAGATATTATTCACATAAGTCTCATTATAACGAATATTGCTTGACGCTAGGCCTAACTTTGTTATATAGAGGTACCTCACTATACCGAAAGTCTCGTTATATCGAATCATGGATGCCTCCCCCGACACTTCGGTATAACGAGGTTCGACTGTATACACAAAAAATTGCAACACGTTAAATAGTAAAATCACAAATTTACCTAGAACCGACTTATCCTCCTAAAGACGCTAAAATCAGGTTATGCAATTCAAACATTTAAAAATTAATCCACATATAACTTTACGCAAATTTATACTCGTTGAAAAACGCAAAAAAAACTGTCAGATTTATAAAAGATTGCTTCTTCGTTGAGAAATCGAATTGACTATTCGGTGGCATCGACCATCCATAGCGAGCGAAAAATGCAATTACTGTAAAATCAATACTGAATTTAGCACATTTAGTGTACAACACATGTACTTTATAAACTGCAATTTAATTAATTTTTATCGTATTTTTCTGTAGGCACAATATCGACGCATTTTATGTCAAAACCGTTTTGATGCTTACGATGCTATTACTAAAAAAAATCCAATTCCGTCTGACATTACTATATGATTCAGTTAACTTTGCATGGGAAATTGTTACGCCGAATACAATTATCCGTAGCTGGAATAGGGCTAATATTCTTCCTTCAACGCAAACCAATCTTGATTCTACATCCGAGGAAAGTGAATTAGAAACAAATCTCACTACCAATCGATGATCCTTTGGAGGTACAAGAATATGTCGAAATAGATGACTACATGGGTGTTGAAGAAAGTGCGACTGTAAATGATATCATAGAAGCGAGAACGAACAGAGCGGATGTGAATCAGAAGTAGAGGATAGAGAAATGGAGGTTAAAACCAATGATGCGATTATCGGACTCGATAATGTGATAAAATATATACAGCAAGGTATTAGCGCGTCATTAGTGAGGGATCTGCAGAGTCATTATATATAGAAGCATCGAAAAGAACAAGCCACGCTGGAGAAATTTATCAATTTTATTGTTGATTGACTTTTCTTGCATAAAACCGTGGTAACTGTGAAGAAGAGAGTTCTTCACTGTCATCGTCATAGTATAGAGAGAATTAAGATTGTTAAGATGAGACACTATTTGCTGCCTCTTGCATAATCCGTTATTTTGTTTTCTCGAAATATATTTTCAATTATTAATAAAATTGCAATTATTCGATATGATGGAGTACTACATAGTAATAGGTTTGTTATGATATCCGGTATATTGTGAAAACTCGATTTAACGGGGAAAAGAGTTGCCTCCGTTATATCGAGTTTTACTGTGTATTTAACAACACACCAAAGATTTCTATTGAATTTAAATCAGGGCTGTTAGATGGCCAATCCACAATTTGTTTCTGAATAAAATCTTTAGCAACTCTCTTAGTATGTTCAGGGTCATTGTCCTGCTGGAACTTCTACCTTTTACCAGAAATAAGTTGACCTCATAATCATTGGTTTTTTTTTTGTTTTTTTTTTGGAAAAGTTATACATGTTTTTACAATAAGTACAACTTTATTGCTGAACTACATATACATGTTAAAGCTCATTTTAACTCTATCTAAAGACAAGATGCAATAATAATAAATGAGGAAGGGTTATAAGATCCCACAACTAAGGTAGAAAAATGGGTAGCTATAGATTTTGAAGATGTAATGGAAGAGGAGGAGAGAGGAGAGAAGAGATGCAAGATATAGAAGGCCAAGGGACCTTAGGAGAAGAAAATAGGTGGAGAAATCTATAGCTAAGAACAAGATGGAGGAGAGATTTAAGTGAATTGTATGAAGAGGGAACTGGAGAAGAACCAAAAGTGCATAATGTATAGTCCTTCCATTTAGAGAATATAGCTGCTGATTGAAGAAGTCGGCCAAGTTTTTTAAAGTAAGGTTGAGAGGAGGAGATAAAATTAATGGGAGATGGATGATAAGAAGAAATGAAAGAGCAAAGGAGAGAAATTTTGTCCCAGATTAGAGATGCATGAGAACAGGAGTGGAAGAGATGAGATATGGAATTAGGGGTTGTAGGACACCAAGGACATGATATACCAAAGGGAGAGATTCTAGGGACTGAAATACCAATAGGGAGAGAGTGATGAGAAATTTCCAAAGGAGGTCAGAGGTGAGTGCAGGTCTATTTGTGGGTGTTGTATTTCATTCCAAGAGAGAGAATCAATGCGTGGGGATGGTGAAAATGGATAGGAGGAGAGGAAGGAAAGGAAGATTGGACTGTTTTGAATGCAGGTAGATTGTTGATTGTTGAATGCAGATAGATTGTTGATTGTAAAGTAAGGGATAGATTTGTGGAAGTGTGATATTGTGAAAGAATTAAGAGATTTGATCCAAAAAGGAGTTGCTGTTTGGAAAGGTTGGTGAGTCCTTGATTTCCAAATAAATTTGTTAATGGTAGATTTATACGCGTTTTTACAGAACGAAAAAATATCCCATTTTTTTTTGTTACACACTGTATACAGTCACATGTTACGGTCGGGGTTTTGGGAGAGCGATTTATCTTTTCGTGTAGGTGTGTTCGCCGACCGGGGGATGTTACCAGGCTTAGCTCGTA
>CAJVPI010000187.1:0-44451 GCA_910592345.1 Paraglomus brasilianum
TAGATTTTTTTAATCTTTGTAATGATGCTTAAGTTGTCAATTGTATCAAATTTATCCAATAAAATTGATTTTTTTTGAACATTGCTTAGTTGTCGTTATATCGAGACGCACTTGTATTACTATGCAAGTCAAAGAGAGCAGAATGCTAGCTTGATTAATAGCATAGTTGGGGGTCAAATCGTGAGAATGTATGGGCCTAAAGCATCAGGAAAGTCTTCTCGTGCATGGGATGCAATCATGCAACTTCATGAACTTGGATATGAATGTATCTAGTAAGCAAGTTCGATTCTCGACCAAAGAACATTCTTAATCATCGTAATAATTGCAATAATGAAATCTATTTCCTGAATAGCGTGTCTCTTGAGGGATGTGACGTCAGCAGCACAATGTTCTGGTCACATTTCAATGGTAAAATCGAACCCGAGGCGAAACTTCCAAAGCCCATTATGGATGCCACCTCCTTCGAGGAGACCTTTGATCGAGGGCATGACAGATGGAGGGGTCGTCAGGTCGTTCTCTTCATAGATGAATTCGATAAACTCCACAACGAAGGTGCAGAGCATAACTGTGAATGGATGCTAGCAACAATTAACAGCATCAGGACTCAAAACAAAAGCGCGATACGTTCCATTGTCGTAATTGGCACCTATGCTATTCTTTCTCTGAACCAGAAAAATGTTTTTTTATCACCCTTCAACGCTGAGAACTTCCAAGCCGCAAATCTTACGAAGCAGCAAATTCAAAATCTCTATAATGAATTTGCAACTGAATGGGATTTCGTTGTAGATTCAAGTGTTGTTGATGACATTTTTGTACTGACTGAAGGGTATGTAAACCACTGCTTTCAGTGCGAAATCTTGTACCGAGTAACTATTTATAATCCATTTCAACAGTCATGCAGGACTCGTTGCTATCTGTGGCCGGTTGATCTATGACACATTGATTGAGCCTGGCTCAAAGAACGTTACTTTGGAAAACTGGAAACAAATCACTCTACGAACTTTGGATGATGAAGTCCTTAAATATGGCACATTCCGGAGAATGGTCGATGTCTTGAAAGACTCGAGATTTAAGAATGCTCTGGATTTCCTTCGATCACACTTCCTTGGGGCTTTCGACTACTATGTACAACTAGTGGATCCCGAACATCTAAGAATGGCCGGATTCTTAGCTGCTCAAGGTGTTTTACAACCTAGTCCAACCGAAAGCGCAACAAAATTCAGAATGTCATCGCCTTTAATAGATCTTTTAATCCGGCGAATGGTCATTCCGCGGGCATATCCCATCTCCTCACTGGGTATCGTCCATAGTCAATAAAGAAATTAACTGGCTTTTATTCATATAATTAACGCGACCGTTTAATAATCGAGCCCATTTTGTAAGTTTCAGAAAAGCGTCTTGCTTCTAAACAAGTACAATATATAAATAAAATTGCATATCATAATATAATTACTGAAGTGTAGAATTCAGCCATATTAAACTTGTTGAAAACGTGTTTTTACTCTTGAGAGCATTAACGGAACGGAAAAAAGCGACAAGCATTAGAAGCACACTTTTGGTGTTGTCAAAGAAGAGTACAAAGAACCTACAGACGTGCAACAGAAGACGCTCTGAAAGCTTTCCCTCGGATGACTTACGAAAGCTTTTATATTTTTAACCAGGTTTGAATGCATTTTTTTTTATACTGTCATAGATTGTGGAAAGGGGAAATCTGTGTGCATGCATATATCATTTTCCTAACTGCATAAGTTGACAGTGAAGTCTTTAATATACTACTTAGTAGTCTACAAACATATGTTGATCTTGGACGAGTACTTTGTTTCTGATAAATTAATACTATTTCCAATTAAGGTATTGATACAGAGATGACCCTTTCAATATAAATACTTCAAGGCGGCTTCTTATGATAGCCTTTATGTTTAATCGTCTTTATCCTTCACTATAGATTTGAATGAGAATGGCTCAAACTTTATCCCGGTTCCTTCGTAGAACTTATTATTAAATTCAACCCTAAGAAGTAAGTTATGCATATGTTAGCAAAAATCACAGTAGAAAAAGAGAGAGAGAGAAGGGAAAAACTCTCAAAACATTTAATGACGCACCAGTGCAGACGTAATGCGTGCAGGAAAGCAGACAGTCCTTCCATAATTAGAAGAATTCCAATAGTCAAAGAGAACCATAAGGCAAAAGCAACAACAAGAGCAAAAGCACCAAGAACTCCAGAAATTCCAAGAACAGTTTTGAGTGTCATATCCCAAAGTACAGCCGACAATTCTGTCAAATGCATAATCATATATGAGTCAACGTAATATGTTACTTAAAAGTACTTGAAAGTATTTCGAAGGTGGATTACTCACGAGCATGAGCCAGACTCAAAGCCCACAGACGCAAATAACTGGCTGTATTGGATATGCAACCCAGACAAAATTCAATCGTGTGGATGACTTGATGTATCATATGCTCTCCAAAATCGAATCCCTCCTCTTCATGCATTTCTTCTGGCATACTACTCGAAGCCCCAAAGTCAATATCTTCCTCCGTCGCAATACTTGTGTCTTCTAATGGACGTCGGTACCCCATAGCCCGTATTTTATGGTGTTCATGCCGTAGAATGAGAGGTTTTGCGAGAAGCATCCACGGAATACAGATAAATGCAACAATAAGCAACCCAAGTTGCACGTTTGCCTGTAAATATAGTTGTATTAATATGTAGCTTTTAACAATTAAACACAGAACAAGAATAAAACGTTCCCCGCGTGTCAGAGTAATGCCAAATGTTTGTTACCTGTCCAGGGTAAAGTTCGTCATCTGGTGCTACTGTTCCCGGTTGCAAAAACATGTAGATCAACATGTTAAGCAAACCAGGTGGACTGTGCCTAATTAGCTGACCATCTGAGTCTGTCTCAGACCAATTCATAGACCATTTATAAATAATTGTGAAAACGAGGTAACCAAAAATAGACTGCATGAAAAGCATCTGTGGGAGAAATTCGGTCCATATGCTCAGTTTCTTCTTGAAGTATGTGTAATTAAATACTGTAAGCGCAATACCAAAGCTCATCTGATGAGAAAAGAATATAATTAATGTCAAGTAATAAATGAAGGAAAAAAACCCATCTATACAATTACCTGGATTACACCAAATACCACCGACATTTTCATTTTATACGAATTTATAAAAATCAGACTATTATCAGCCCCATGCCACGCCTTAAAAAGAGTAAGCTTATTAGTTTAAGACAAGTAAACCCTTTCATAAGAGAGTGACAATATTGCTAACTTCGTAATACATTACCGGATCGACACCAAATGGATACACTCCGACCTGTACCGCCTCCACCGCTTGTCCAACTGTATAGTTTTCCGGCCATTGCCATTCAAATCCTGAATCAGCTATTTGGACAGCGCGTGAGAAAATGTCATTATAAATCAGGCCCGTATATATCGAAAACAAGCCCATAAGTAGTATTATATAGCGGCCACCAAAAAACATTTCAAAAATCTGGAGACGTTATAGAGTGTTTAGTTTAGACTCGCATATTGCAGTAGATTCAATAAAGTTTCACAAGAAAATGTTAAAGCTCATCAATACCTCATCCAACTTTTCCCTCTCAAATTTCTTTTCGTTAAGGATCAAGTATAAACCTGCGAGTGTTAATAAAAACCCGTGACCAAAATCACCAAACATGACTGCAAACAAGAATGGGAAGGTGATTATGGTGAACAGTCCAGGGTTAACTTCGCGATACTTTGCTACACCATATGCATCTACTATTTCTTGGAAGCCACTTGTAAATTTATTGACGCGATGGAAGGTTGGCGGTTCTTTTGTCGTGCGCAGCTCGTTCAGAATAGCTGATACATTAGATCCAAAATTTTCCTTTGTGACAAATGTGTTTTTAATAAGATTGAAAAGACAAAATAATGAGTGAACATATTCAAATACTGAATCCATCGTTTTACACCAAGACCTTTCCACTATTTTCCATTTTCCTCGCCACCGAAAGACTTACTGTTGCCGTTCTTATTGCTCCGTGTATTTTAGGAAGATCATTTCGAGGACACCAGCCCTCTGCAATCAAGCATTTGCGAGTGACATCGTAGTTGAAAAGATTCATGGTGTGATAAACCGCCTTCTCTTTTTTGATAATAGTCATCCATGCGGTTAAGTTTTCTGCAATTTTCGTCAACTCCGTTCTCCGTGCGTTGTTAGTCGTTTGAATGACAGCACTAAGGTCTTCAATTTGCGTTGTAATATCTAAAAGACTTGCGCGCCTTCTGTCGGGACTGTCGTCTACTGGATAGAGAGTGGCACCCAATGACTCTGATATCTTTCTTATTTTATCTAGCAGTACTTTTCCGTGTGCAAAGATGATAAAAACATTCTTCTCGACAACCTCATCCGTTGATGGATCGACAATCGGTTCGTCGATCTCAGCATAGTTGAGGTAGAGATTTCCACGAAGAACACGCCACAAAACACGCTCAAATGTCTGCATTTTCTTTCGGGGAATAACTCCAGTAACAAATCTGTGTAGCGGTCAAATTGAAATTAAGATTCACATATCAAGTAGCGTAAATTTCTTCTACACTGAGCTTGCTGCTCACCCGAGATTTAGTTGGTTAAATCCTGTAGTTCCGCTGGGTCCTTGCTCCAAGTCAGCATGCCCTAGTAAAGGTGTGGTTGGCTCATCGAACGACTGACGGATATCCTCTTGCCGAGATTCAGCCTGAAATAACTCAAAAGTCAATATTTGCATACTCTGGTCATATCTACAATTCAATTTTGATAAAATTCGCGAGTCACCTGCTCCAAAAACACGCCTGTCTCTTTGAGTACGTGTCTTTGTTCTGTAAGTCTTAGATAACGCTTCTGCATGCTTTCATAAGAGTTATTCAGTTGTGTTATGCGTCGTTCATATACATTTATCTGTTCTTCCAACTCGTCAATTTCTAGCACGCTGCGTGCACGGACTGCCGACGCATCACCAGTAAGCGGTCGTATTGGAATCTCCAATTTTTCAATTTGGACAGTAAAGAAACCTGTTATCAAATATCCAAGCATAATGTGAACGTTATTAAATCGTAGTAGCCTTAAACTTTTAGTCGTCGCATAACAAATAAAGTTTTCCAAATAATTACTAAAGACTATAACTTGCTCGTCTGCAGAGACATGCACCTAATGGTATACATATCTAAGAATATCAGTTCATAAACACGAGCCTCTTATTGACTACCAATACCAATAGATACTCACGAAGCCGTCTCTCCATTTCGTCGAAGCGTCTGATTTGAGACACAAACGCACGTTGGAAGGCATTGACGTCAGGGTTTAGCTGTTCGAACGTTCACAAGAGGTCAAATACAGGTATTTTTTTTTCAAAAGTGTTCAGAAAGGAGTATGCAACACATACGTCTCTAAACTGAATCAGACCCAACTCTCCCAATTCCGCAACGGTCGGTTGTGCCATTTCCGAGGGAATGTACAGTTGTATCAATGACATCTCTTCCGAACGGAAGAGACTAGAATACGTCATTTTGAGATAAACGAGCGAGTAGCTACAGAAGATACTAGCAAAGATAGCGGTGCGTAATATATATATTCGATGTCACACCAGGAAGCATAATTTTGATTTTGATTATCAAGTTGTTTATCCTGACATGGATATCTTGCCAGGTGAGAGCAACGTAGATTGGTTTTACAAATTAAATCACTGCTTATATTCTAAAAGAGTATTATTTTTTTTCCAGTTCTTGAAGAGCGGGAACGCATAGCCGATGAGATATTGACAGATAAGTTAGCAGTAAGTAGGATGAATACTTTTCTTTACAGAACAATGATTATTGCTATTTGCTAATATCTGAATAGATTGTCGATTATGATAGGAAACGTAATAGTAATCGCGAAGCTCTTAATAAATTGAAAAAAGATTTGAAGAATGAAAGTAAAGTTTGGGTTAATTTAGGTGATATGTTTATTAGAATGGAGAAGGACAAAGTGCAGACACTCGTCAACAAAGGTAAGATTTGATTTTCGCTTTACGATAATTATATTATTTATTTATTATTTTTTGTGTATTATAATTACAGATCAACAACATCTCGATAGTGAGATATCGAAACTTCACGAAAATATGAAAGAAAAAAGTGCTCGGCTTGAACAAATTGAAAAAGGAAATGTTGAGAGAATGAGCGGGTTTAATCTAAAGCCAATTGAAGCGAAAGATATCTACAACATTACTCGGATGAAGTGAAGAAGAATGTGACGAGAATATAATAACGGTGCTCGGAAATAAGTTTATTGGAAACTCATTCAAAGTCTGTCTTGTGACCATGCAGTAGAAATACAACATTTCTCACCGAAAGCAATTACAATCAGCTCGAAAAAGTCAGATAAATAAATTTCAATATCACCCAACGCGATCCGTGTCACGTCATATAATCCGCTCCTTTCTAGGTCTCCCACATAGCTCTGTCCATTCTTTCAATATAGCCTCCTTAACGTCCAGATGTGATAGCCATCTAAATAACGTTTCGGCGGTATTGCGTGTCTGAGGTTTAACGGTGATGCATCGCAAAAGTAACTCCCGAGATGTCTGACCGCGTATAGACTTTTCAATATAGAACCGAATTTGTGCCGCGTCAGAGACGATTCCACGAAGGCTTTTTAAATCAGAGTCAAGAATGCCATCCCAAGGGGCTTGGCCAGAGAATGTTCGCCAGATTAATACACCCAGTGAGTATATATCCTCAGCCAGTGGATCTATAGGAGTTGGCAATATTCTTTGATCGTTTTTAGTTCGAGGAAGCGTAGCAATGGACCTACATTTTTAAATTATACAACATAAAGTATAAGCATTATATCCAAATAACGTATATATCTTCATAGTTCAAAACATACCTATAAAGGAGATATCCATGATCAGGGCCAGTCTGAATAAGTGGTAAAAGATTTAAAGTCTCTGAGGAGATTTCTTTAACTTTCCAACGCATCACATCTTCCGGTCTTACGAATTCGGCCTTGCCAAAATCAATAATAACCAGTTCGGGTGTATTGCTTCCATCGAGCAGTTTTTGGTCAGTTCGTTCAGTGACCATTATGTTTACCTCGCTCAAATCTCTATGAGCGAACCCTGCATTATGTATTGCACGAACGCCTTTAACCATATCAAGCACTAGTTTGTATTTCTGTTCTGCTGTTAAATGACGACGACTGTTGAATGCGTAGTCTTTAAGAGTATATTGATATCTAAGTTATAATGTTGTAAAAAAATCAGTTAATGTGATTAATGGATAAACGAAAATCAAAAAATAAAAGAAAGAGAGCAGAATGAAATATTACGCTCATCCTGTATACAACTTACCTTTTCATTGACAACCCAACAAGCTCATCCTCCGCTCCGGTATAGATTGATCTGATCTGTCCAGTGTTTTCTACACCTTTAGTTTTACTATGAAAGCGAATTCTTTAAATTTTCGTCCTGCACGTAACTGTGACAAAATACCGTAATACTTACAGACAACAAACGGTTTCTACGATACGGGCTCCAAATGTCTGTTCGGTAATCTCTTTAAAGTTTTGGACAACATAGCTATCGTCACCATGAACATGGAAAACTCTCTTGAAAAATCCTTCAGTCTCCACTTTTAACGATCCCCCCATTGATTGAAAATTCTCAAAGGGAACATTTAGAGCTGCCGCTTCTGTTATTAGGAATTCGATGGATTCGTAAATAAAACTATCTATTTACATATTCGATCCCCACAACACATCTGTACTATAAACGTACCTAATTTAATACTGCCCATAACACCTTGAGATTCTGTAAGATTGTCTGTGTGTTGCGTCAATCGAAGTGCATCTATGAAAGCATCATGTCTTTCCGGATGTTCTTGTACCATATGTTTGGCATATAAGGTTACCTTGTGAGCACTCTTCAGACAGCGATGTTGAAAAGCACTTGACATGATTAAGGTCATGTCTATTCGATCCAATATTATACATTTAATCCAGTACCGAACATCGAATAGTTCTGGAAATTCAATTGTCGGCAATTGATGTATGTCACCAAACGGCTTAGCGATTAGCGCTTTACAAGTAATCTCGTGTATATCATATTTGAATTTAATATCCGACAAAATCAAAAGGATTGCATCAGACTCATCACGACATCGTTGAAGCGATTCGCGACCGCCAGATATGTAAAGTCGAATAAAGTTACGACTTGATTGCGTTGGATCTATACGTCTTGAAGGTATGCTATCCTCCGCATGAATAGAGCGTATAGAGTCTCCATACACATCAATCCTCCTGGCAACAGTATCCTTCATTATCCTGTTCAGAGGATTAAACCCTCCACAACTTGCATTAACTTCCGGACGAAGCATATGTTTCAATAGTCCACGAGACGGAGACTTGTTCTCGTCAGCACTTAGAGTTGAGAGAATGTATATTGGACTTTCAACATGTATGTGGACATCAGGGAAACCCCACTTTATGTACAGCTCATTAAGTTTCTCGTGTGGTAATTTTAAGACTTCTCGCAGATGTGCTTTCATTGCGGCTGTTTGTTCGCTACCGGGATGCGGTGTAGACATCAAATATGAGTAATCAATGTATTGGTTAACATCCCACCTTATGAAATCTTCGAGAAATAAAGACATTTTCTTAGCATGGGTGAATATATCTGACTTTTCTGCAAACGGTCTATGAAAATCCCACGCGTTATACAAAATTTGGCACAAATCTGCATAGAGATCAAGAAGCGATACATAATCTCCAGCCCACAATTTCTTTTCTGCCGTGGTCAGATCCATCGGCTTCTTTATGACATTATGATATACCGCATATTGTGCGGGAACTGGACTAACAAATTCTACCGCCCATGAATGAGAGAAAATTTCATCAAACAAGTATGTACCAACACGTAATATATCCTCTCTATCCCACGGCCAATTTGACAATCCAGTAGAAAGTAGAAAAGCATTCCATTCCTCTGGGGTCATCAAAGGATCTCTATCGTTCTTTGCCCTTTTATTTCCACGTTTTGACTGATGCTCGGATGAGAAGTCTGCATGCTCACTGCGCAAGTCAAATTCGCTATCCTTTGCCTTGCGCTTTTGTGCCGTGCTTCGAGATTCCGATGAGTAGTCTAGCGAGTCTTGTCTTACAGGTAACGCTGATGCCTTGCAAATTAACTCTGACGACTTGTCTGTCTTTTTGTAATCATCGGTTTCAAATATCCACTGACTTATCCGATACGTCTGCGTAGCCGCATCGACTTTTTTCGGAGTTCCTCTCGTTACTTTTTTGTACGATTTTAAACTGGCTGCATCGGATATTTCCGATGGAGTTATGGGTAAAGATGTCTGAGGGGGGTAATGAAAAGTAGAATGAGGGTTTTTATTCGCTATTTCTTCCGACTTTCTATCTGAATATGGCATCATATTCATGTTATAATTATGAGAGGGTAATCGATGAGGAGCAGATGTATTGATGCTACCCCATGTATTCGTACTGTTTGTATATGACATGTTGCTTCCCATATTATAACTCGACGGTATTAACGCACCATTGGTAACGTATGTGCTAATATTCTCGATATGCCCAAAAGTATGTGAAGAATGTGAAGTGTCTAAATTAATATCACTGTTAACTTCAGAATTGTAGTATTCTTTGTTACGCCGCATTGAAGGGTCGATCTCAATGTCCACTGATTCCGAGTCTGAAGGTTGCGATGTTTGGGTTGTATGTTGATCTAAAATAGTCTGGTATGAATTATGGGCATGTATACCGTTTGGTACATTGCTAGGATCAATAGTTGTACTTTTTGGCTTCTTCCGCCGAGCAGAACTGTTATCGAGAGCAGGGATGGTGTGCACTAGTGGTAAATTATTCTTAAGTTTGAGCAAAGCACCAACTACTACACTATCGTCCGGCGACGTTATTTCGTTACTAATGTCAAATCTAGCCTGTTGAATTGGGTCTAATGATGTCTGGGAGTCCGCTTGATTTACGTCGCCGTTACTAGATCCCTGAGCTTCTATTGGTCTCCGGGATCGCTGTCGAGGTTTGGTAGGGATCCCTACACCAACTGGGTCAGCTCGGCGACTCTGACGTTTCTTGTCTGTGGTCTTTTGCGGAGGCATTTTGGTTGGCTTTATTAAGAGACTGGAAAGAACGAGGCAACGACAGTGAGTAGAAAACTGTTTGCTTTTAGTATGGAGTGGTCAGAGAACATAAATTGATTTTTGAGAATCGTGTAACAATACTAATACCTATTTCTGCCTTCAAAATTAGCGATCAGTCACATGGAAATATTATTCGCCAGCGAAGCCATTATAGTAAAGCAAAAGCATTTTTAGAGATTAGTCGAACCTTCAATTTGGTTAGGTAAGCGTCATTTCGTAACTATGGGTATCATTCGTTTATTGTGACTGATCTAAAAATGTAATAGTATTCTAATTGACATTAAATGATCTGTCTATCTTAAAAGTCTTATTATTATCTGTGAATATGTTGATAAAGAAGTAATTTTCGTGCTGACGGTATCTTCGGCAAAAGATATAAGATTAGCTAATGCTCGCATTCCTCAAACTTCCGTTATAATGAAAATAGTCTATTACAGCTATTCCGCATATACGACAGTACAAAAACTCATTGCGAGCATCAATAACCACCTAAGTCCTGGATATTCGTTAATTGCAATCGCAATGTAACCAATATATGGTATAAACCTATAGATCTAATTAGCGCAAATGGAATTATCAACAAACAGTAGAGCATATTACCTACTTACCCCCTAACTGTTCCAATAATGTCCTCACGTTTAATCCACAGCTGGTCCGTGTAATAAAGGCTTCTGTCATTGAAGTCGATGTTATCGCCCTTGGTCAAAATATACATTGTATCAAGTTCCTTGCTGTAATGAAAATAACTGGTTAGTACATGCCTATATTTCAATGCATCAAAAGCAGACATGCCTTTCATGTATCTTTATCACTCTATGGACAATTGGCACAGGACTTTCTTTAACTCGATACGCTATTACGTCCCCCACTTGGATTGGCTCATCGGGTGTGCTAATTAACAACAAATCGCCTGAGTTAGGAGCAGAATTGAACATGAATATTGCGCATAGAATGCGAGTAATCAAAATCGAGTACTATATTTTCTTCCACCTCTATGAAAAGCTGGTTCCATACTTTCACTATAGATTTTTTGAGATTCAGCATTAATATATTTATAGCTTCACCAACGCAACAATAAAGACGATGACATCGCACCTAAACACAACTATAATAGGACTTGGAGTCTTCATATACACCCCCAAGCTTTTCCATGCTATCAGCGCTGATGCGAAGATTGCAAGGAAACTGAGCAGTATTATCACAAGCTTTTATTAGCAGTACACAGAATAAACTCGATAGTCAGCTAATGGAGATAGATGAAAGAACAGGCAAAAAACGTACCTTACACACCTGTTTCACAGTCTGCATGTTTCTATCTCGAAGAAAGTTAAGCATATTACACTGCCTTGTCGCATCCAAGACTTCAATTGAATAGTACTAAACGGTTGGACTGGAATTAAAAAGACTATCTATCTATGGAGTAAGGTGAATTCTATGCTTTGATTTTGATTAGTATTTAATCTTAATTTCCATGGAATATCATGTGATTATGTCTTGAACGGAGATCTAACCACCTTTTTTTAGAAGTTTGACACATTTCTTATACGAAGGCTCTGGTAAGGCACATACTCTAATTCACAACATGCAAAGTGTGGAATACGATTACGACTATAATCGTTGGCCTAAAGTTTGGCTACATGAACTGATGAAATAGGAATGGTCAAATTTTACAATTTACACTATTTTTCTTAGTGCTACCATATTCCTATAATAATAACGACGATGCCACAAAGTTAATTGGTACAAAAAAGGAAAAATTTAATGTAATGTGTGGAAAGAAACAAACAAGAATAAACCGGTTCAACGTGAAAATGATTGGGCCTGAGTTTAATATAATATTAAGGGTAGAAATTACATTGATGCATGTGACTATTGTACCGTAATGACGGTTTATACACCTGTCATCAGGGTTTCTAGCTCACATCTACTAACTTTCTTGCTGACGATAACTTGGTTACAGTACATCAGGCCCCTTAATAGGATTCTTATCTTATTCTAATAGCAAGTGATAAATAGTAGTGGGCTGAAAATTATCTCAGAATACGAAGGCTTTTTCATGTGAAATGAAAAAAGTCTTAATTATGTTTTACACCATTGCTTCGCGTAGCTCACATTATTGACTATTAGATATAGCATTATAGTTGGCGATCTTAGTATCGATGTCATATACTAATGTCAGACCAATCGAATATCGTGTACTAGTACTGCACATACGAGCTTATAAGGTTTAATTTCTGTTACCGACTGCCGTTTTATAACTACCATGAATAAGGGCCTACCTTTATCATATGAGGGGGCTCATTTTCATGAGATGCCCTAAAACAATGAAAAAATGGTCTGCAAATCGCCACGTAACAATTGTTCGCGTTATCATGTTATTACATCATTACGAACTGCGGCGATACTAAAGTAATATACACAGTCAACCCCGTTTAACCGAAGGACTAAGTAAAACTCCTCTAAACCGAAGGTAAGTTCTAAAACCTCTATATTAAATTTACCCCGATAAACCGAATTTACTAATTGACCCGTTAAACCGAATTTCTTAGCATTTCCCACCTAAGTTCCCGACCCATTTCGGTTCACCATGTATATGATGGTGATTTGTTGATAATCAAGTAGGTGGGGCTGTTACTTCTTAGCCTTATTCATGGAGGACCTTATTCACGGGAGTGTACGGTAATTATCTTTTTAAAGACCATCGATACTTTACATAAAAGTTGCAAAGAGTTCTAGTAACCGATTCCTACCAATCCCAATATAACAATGTATCTAGAATTTTGGGAATAGGGATATATCTGAGTGGGATACAAATGAAGTAAATTTATACTGATATACAATAAATGGTTTTCGGACCCTCCAAGTTGACCGATATTTATGAGACGCGGAATAAGAAAGAAAAAAAGACGGCTTTGATAATAATTAATTGCAGTTCTGGCGCTGATATCTTGAAATCAGTCAATTTTTTTAAAAAAAGAGTCGAACAAAATTAAGATTAAGTGTTGAACATTTCCATTTCATAGCATTTAATCCTAGTTTTACTTAATTGTTTTATTGTTACTAGTTCAACAATATATTGCAAATCTACAGTTGTTTTTTGATAACCATTGCAATATTTTGTAATAATTGCAATTGCCAAACACAAGTAAAGTCAAAATGGTTGTATTATAAAAAAAACTTGTCTTTATCCAAACTCTTAATTCCATCAAATGCCATGCTGAAGCGTACAATATGGCCTTTGCCTCTCAAGAACATTATTAACCTGTTCGTTCGTATTGAATGCCAAATGAATGCACTTTACGCCGGTACTTACATGTTGATGAAACGTGAAAAGCGAATATTGTAACAGTATCGTCAAGATTACAATAATAAATTCTATCTCTCATCATAAAATACTTATCTGCAATTTTCTTTACTATATTTTTTCCTCAAACCTAGTCTAAATCAGATATTCTTGGCAACATTCTTCCGTGTAAAATCTTCGCATAATCCATTCTTGGACTCCTAATTCGATTGTAAGGATTAATAGTGCAAAAAGCGTCAATTTAAACGTGCTATTATCTCCAAGGCTTGCAATAGAATTTGCGATCGACTGATTAAGCAACCGCATAATCTCTAGAAAGCGCATACAATTTTTTTCCAAAAAATTATTAGAATTGTAGTAACGTTTTTGCCAATTGTCATTTTCGTTTCCATCGTGGTATTCGTTTTTTATTGCAACACATGCCATTCGTTCTAATGTAAGTGCAATTAATTTCTAACATATTAAGATATGTCTTCGGACAAAGAGGCAATTGTGATTCCAGCAGTGGAAAGTTTCCTTTCTAGTGCATGCTTCTTTTTAAGACTCAGCTGGTACGCACATAATTCGGCAACTTTTCTCTCGAATTATTTTTGGAAAGAAAAAAAAACCGCAATTTTAGACTAATACTCGTAGTGAACGTTTTCCTCGGCTATAATTTGCGCCATTATCGCACAGTCACACAAAGATTTTCGGCCCCGTTACACGGACCGACAAATGACCGCCGAGGGATTGCGCAGCCCGATATAGTAACCAATATCATATATCCTATCATTGACCATTAAATGAATAGATTTACTTTTGGGAATAAACCGACCATACCGTTCTCTAGGAAAATGTATAGTGAATGGGTTCAGTAAATTTGGCGACTCGTATACAAGAAGATCTAGAAGTATAAACTGGTTATTTAAGGGAGAGGTAAAGCTGACTATTACGATCGTAACACTGGTACAGTATAGCCAAACTTGCGCGAATTATTATTATCGCTTGGTAAATTCCAGCTGAAACCGCGATTACATTTATTAATCAAACCTTTTTTTATAAATAAGGAATTGATAGTCCCATTATTATGCACCTCAAGGCCAAAGTGGGTGATGCACATTGTGAAGAATGTCATGTGATCTTGAAAATCATGAGCTCGGTGAAATGGAGAATTCGGGAATATTAGACAAATAATAATGGGGGCCATTAAATAATAATCTTTTGAGGGATGATCGAATCAAATGCGTGCCTGAATTTGAATTTCTCGATTGGGCAAAACACCAGTCAACAATCGGGAATTAAAACATTGCATATTAACAAATTTGATAAATCCCCCCTGAAAAGTCTGTTATAAAGGTGCCATATCAGTAATAGAAGGATGTGGCATGGTGATTTACATCCCATATATTTATTAGCTGCACATACTAAATCGCGTTTTTTATTTGTATTACCTTTGTGTTCATTACCGAAATAGACAAGAGCGGACATTTGTAATAAATTCTTTCCCCATTCTTTTCGAGAGATATGCAACAATTTAGCATGTAATGTATAACAAGCGAATGTTGATTAGCCATACAAATTCCCATCGGTCTGATGGACCCCGTCTATCTACATTCATATCAAGATAATGAAACATTTCATCAGCTTGATTCATAG
This sequence comes from Paraglomus brasilianum, assembly GCA_910592345.1. Lineage (NCBI taxonomy): Eukaryota > Fungi > Glomeromycota > Glomeromycetes > Paraglomerales > Paraglomeraceae > Paraglomus > Paraglomus brasilianum. Next base: position 15,131 of record CAJVPI010000187.1, read on the forward strand.
TCCAGTACTCCTTGTTCAATTTCTTCAATCTACCGATTCTAGTAAAGAACCTGGCCAGAATAATTTGTTTCGTCTGCATTTAATAACGTTTTTTCAAGCTGATTGGATAGATCGACTCGTCTATGTCGTTTGTACTCTCTCATCTATCAAGCCTATTTAAGACAAGATATAGATTGATAGTTGACTAATGCTAATAAGTTTAGAACAAAAATATTTTCAGCATTGGCAGGATAATCTTGATCCCTATTGTAAAAAAGAAGAGAAAAAGGAAACGTCATAGGTAATCAAACTTGGATATGAAATCATCAACATCATGTTCTAACATATTTATTAAATTATCCTTCTGACACTGGTGGAAAGAACTTTTAAACATGTCGTTAGATGCCTTAAAGGGATAAATAATGTCACAAGCCGAGAATAGTAAAATTGTTGATCCAAACCCGAACCCCTGACATGTCCCACTTGTACTTGGCTGAATCGACAAAACTGCTATACTTGGTTACCGACTTCTAACTTTGCTTCCTCTCTTTCCGACTCCTAAAGCCCCCCTCCCCTCCCCTTTACTGGGCACATAACACACCTAATTCTATTACTCGAATTATCGTCTTGGTGTTAAACAACGACTTTCTCTTCCCCTTTTACTTATCTAACACCATACCTATCTTTGAATTGTACGTGCTCCGAGGTTGAAATCTCAATCTACCCATTCCTTCACATATCAATCATCGTACTGGAATTTATATAGCGCTTCTTATCTTTTCGTTCTTCCGTTTAGCGGCCTGAATGGAAATATTTAGTCGAAAGCGAACAGACAACACCGATGGTGGGTCAGGCGGTTCTAGTGGTGTTCGTCAAAAGACTTCGACTACTTCTTCTGCTCAAACGCTTCCAAAGCGGAGTGTATATGTTAATACTCCTTTGCCGCCAAGCGAGATAGATCATAATGGAGACCCTATTATGTATTTCGTACCAAACAAAATACGAACTGCTAAATATACTATTTTTACTTTTTTACCAAAAAACTTGTTTGAACAATTCCGTAGAGTAGCCAATATGTATTTTTTGTTTCTTGTAATTCTTCAGACTTTTCCGTCTTTAAGTGGTGACGTTTCCCCAGTTATGGCTGCTACACCCCTTGCCACCATTATTATCATAACTGGTGTGAAAGATGCAATTGAAGATTGGAAGCGTCGTCAGCAGGACAACACACTAAATAGATCGCTCGCTACAAGACTTTCGGATTGGCAGAACGTTAACGTTACGGATAGTGGAAATACGTGGAAAAAACGATTATATAGAGCATGGACGACAATCTCTACACTATTAAGTTCAATACTGGATAAAGCCGCTAATAAATCCGATACTAATCAAAGGAATAGTCCGGACAACAACACATCTTTTGCTGAACAGGGACAAAATTCTTCCAACTTAACAAAGGGAATACCCAAGATAGTAGTAAGAGAGTCGCCTAATACTAATACTGCTCGTTGGGCTGAAACGCGTTGGCAAGATATTAAAGTTGGTGATATAGTGAAATTAAAAAACGACGACGACATTCCAGCGGATATGGTTATTTTATCCACGAGCGAGCCCGATGGTTTATGCTACGTTGAGACGAAGAACCTTGATGGCGAAACCAATCTAAAAGTGCGTCATTGCCTTTCGTCAACTTCATCCTTTGAGAATGAGGCTGATTATGAGCGAGCGACATTCTATGTGGAATCCGAGCCACCTCATTCCAATCTCTATTCTTACACAGGCGTTTTGCGATGGGTCGATGAGAACGGTGTTCAGTCCAACGACTCCAAAGTTGATCCTATTTCAATAAACAATGTCTTTTTGCGAGGCTGTGTTCTCCGTAATACTGAGTGGGCTGTTGGACTGGTTATTTACACTGGCACTGACACTAAAATTATGTTGAATTCTGGAGATACTCCTAGCAAGAGAAGTCGCATCGAAATTGAAACGAATTTTCATGTAGGTTTTTGAGATACTTGCCGTTGATATACGTCATTGGTAGTTTACTATTGCTCACTCGATGTCTCTATTTAGGTTACTATGAATTTTATTATTCTTTTTCTCATGTGTCTGGGATCTGCCGTTGCAGACGCTGTCTTTTTTCTGCCACCAATCACTTCTGAAGACTTTTTTGAACCGGGCGACGATGGATCAGGAAGCGCCTTTCTCACCTTTTGGTAGGATACAACGATAACTTTTCTTTTACGTTTGATACCCGATCAACTATTAATCTTTCTGACCTAATCGATTATAGGGCAAGTCTTATTCTATTCCAGAATATCGTTCCTATCTCATTATACATTAGCATAGAAATGGTCAAGACCGTTCAGGTAAATGTTATCTTTACAGTAGTATATTGCACGTAATTAAATAGTCACAAATATCCATCATTTTGAACTTTGCAGGCTTATTTCATCCATTCGGATATCGAGATGTATTATGAAAAACTCAATCTCCCTTGCGTTCCCAAGACCTGGAACATATCTGACGATTTAGGACAGATAGAATACATCTTTTCTGACAAGACTGGAACACTAACACAAAACGTCATGGAATTCAAGAAATGTACTATTAACGGAGTAGCATATGGATTGGGTGAGACAGACGCTACACGAGGCGCCAAGCTGCAAGAAAAGTTGGACTCAGGATCCAACCCTAGCGATGAAATAGATCTAGAGAATGAGAAAACTATCATGTTAGAGGAAATGTCTAAACTCTATGACAATAGATATCTATCGTCTAACTTTACCTTCATCGATTCAAGAGTGATGGTTGACTTGTCTTCAGACACCCAACAATCAAGAGCCATCCAAGACTTTTTTTCCGCTCTTGCTTTATGTCATACAGTTCTTGCAGAGCGTCCGGATGAAAATAAACCCTTTGAACTAGAGTACAAAGCCCAGTCACCTGATGAAGCAGCACTTCTTGGCGCCGCACGCGATGTCGGATTCGTATTTGTTGATCGAGTTCAAGATACACTGATCATAGATGTGATGGGTGAACGAAAAGAATTTACTCTACTGAACGTATTGGAATTCAATAGTACAAGGAAAAGAATGTCCGTCATTGTTAGACCACCAGAGGGTGGTGTGGTATTGCTATGTAAAGGCGCTGACAGCGTCATATATGAACGATTGGAAAAAGGACGACAATCCAAGTTAAGGGAAGACACCTTGGCTGACTTGGAAATCTTTGCTAATGAAGGTGTGTACTTGTAATATGTTTGCGCTGCAAAATAAATAAATGCTCATTAACGATTTTATGGTAGGCCTTCGAACCCTGTGTATCGCATACCGTGTTGTTCCCGAAGAGGAATACACTGCATGGTCAAAGAAATATGCAGAAGCAACATCAAGTATTAATGATCGAGAAGAGAAGGTTGCAGAGGCGTGCGAAATGATCGAACATTCACTCACGCTAATGGGTGGCACTGCTATCGAGGATCGTCTGCAAGATGGTGTTCCGAACTGTATAGCAACCCTTTCTACAGCTGGCATTAAAATATGGGTATTGACCGGAGATAAAACCGAGACTGCCATTAATATAGGGTTCGCATGCAATCTACTCCAAAAGGATATGCTCCTAATAATTGTACATGCCTCTGATAAACAAAATACCGAGAAACAATTAAAAGAGAGTCTTGAAAAGTTCTTTGGTTCTGGATCAGAGAACAGTTCCCAGAAGCATGCTTTAGTCATTGATGGTGAAACATTGAAACACGCTTTGGATGAGAGCCTGAGCCCATTACTATTGGACTTGGGAAAGAGATGTGAAAGTGTCCTTTGCTGTCGCGTCAGTCCTTTGCAGAAAGCTAAAGTCGTGAGTCTAGTGAAGAATGGACTCAATGTTATGACTTTATCTATAGGAGATGGTATTAGACGTTTAATATATGTGTGGGATATGTGTGGGATATGTGTGTATTCCGAGTTTTTTTTTTCTAACGATTTACTAAAAATTCACCTTTAACAGGTGCAAACGACGTAAGCATGATTCAAGAGGCCAATGTGGGTATTGGAATTGCAGGCGAAGAAGGTCGGCAAGCTGTTATGGCTGCTGATTATGCCTTTGCTCAATTCAGATTCCTGACAAAACTTCTGCTTGTGCACGGGAGATGGTCATATATTCGAATAGCTGAGATGATCTCGTGCTTCTTTTATAAGAACATTGTATGGACTTTTGCCATGTTCTGGTATCAAATTTGGGCAGGGTAAAAATTTCTTCCTTTCTTAAAGCTCGAGTTGAGACAGAAATGTAAGAGTTTACTTGATGTTTAACACATATTGTCAACTTATAGATTCAGTGCGCAGTATTTGTATGACTATACGTACATCATGCTATATAATCTTGCGTTCACCGCGATTCCCATCATGTATCTCGGTAAGTGGTTACGACCGACAAGTTGATTTTAGCTGATTTCCTACGACGGAGGACTTACGCTTTCTATTTCATTTCATTTCAGGTGCCTTTGATCAAGATGTTGATTCCAAAACATCATTGGAATATCCGCAACTTTACAAACGTGGCATATTACAACAGGACTTTACCAGAAAAAAGTTTTGGCTCTACGTATTGGATTCAACTTATCAGTCGCTCGTCTGTTTCTTCATACCATTCGGTTTTTTACTATACGGGTCATCACACGAAAACGGATTAACAAGCAATAGCTTAGAAGATTTAGGAACTATTGTTGCTGGAGCTGTAGTGGTGACAACCAATTTATATGTCGGATTGAACACAATGAATTGGACTTGGATGGCATTTACGGTTATTGGGCTCAGCATTCTCTCGTTCTATGCATGGGTCGAACTATATGCTGTTTGGTATTCCATTGGATTCTTCAGAGTTGACGAAATATTATTCTCGCAGGTTGATTTCTGGCTATCTATCGTTTTGGCTACACTTGTCAGTCTTTTGCCGCGTTATCTGGTGAAATACATATATCAGACATATCATCCCATGGACGCAGATATTATTCGAGAGCAAATATTTGCTACGAAGAAAGCAAAGAAAACCAAAACTGTCTTCATTGAAGAAGAGCAAATGCCGATTACAAGCACTCGGAAATCATCTTTTGAAAACGAAACAGCCATTTCTAGTACCGTATTACCAACCGATGTTGAGAGCGAGGCCTCTTTCACCGATTCTTCCACGTATCCGCCGGAACAGGGCACAGCAAGAAAAATACTATCACTCTCGAAGTTACCAGCTTTCAAATTGAAGAACAAGAACCAACGCAAGCCATCGGTCCGTTCGATCGACCAGCTTATGTACATGTCGACAGGCAGGCGAGAATCTTTCACTGGATTCGCATTTTCTGGGGAAGAAAGTGCATTCGAGACGTTCCGTAGATCTATATACAACCCAATACAAAGTCGTCGAAAGCTTCAGAGAGCACACAGCATATCCACTACTACCTCAAGTAAAAGACAGACATTCCTATCAACACTGTCAATAGGTCGAAGCCGGACATTACCAACTACACTATTTCGCAGAAGACAGAGTCGTGATCCATCACCAAGCCAGTCGATTAACAACTCAAATAGAGAGAGAGACGACAGGCAAATGGACACTACTGAATCTTCTGAAGAAGTGGAGTTATCTGTCATTTCCCGTTCCTAATCAATCTTTTTTTATTGTAATCTGAATGTATTTAATACTATTGTATAGTATTTTTGATTTTCGTTTTCAAGCACTAATTTCTCAAATGTTTACTATTTGAGCTTTGTAATATATACAACAATAAATAGATAGATCAAATATTAAACAAATGCGTTCAAGTTTGAAGAAACTCTGATGTCCAAAAATCGCTAGACATTCGAGGCACCCAATAATTCAACTCGCGCTGCGCTTGCCGTAGCAGTGACTGTAGTACTCGCCGTAGCATTTACTTTTATCCATTCCATCACGTGAAATTAGGACACTTGCTGCTTGCTTCGCTCAAAGTTTGACCCATCTTATATAAAGGGGAAAAAAAATCACTCACATTCAACGCAATAGCAGACGTTCCCTTTCTCTTTTATTTGGCTACATTTACAATGAAAATATGTTCCGCCTTACAAGACCGGTCTGTTGGTGCCCTGTTCAGCGTTCAGGTCAAGTTCTTGAATGGATGTTACCAGAGCGTATACAGAAGCCTTGAAAAGAGTATAAACTAGTCCAGCCTTTTTCTCAAGAGTCCGTAGTTTATCGACAAGCAAGACGACATCGGTACCATTCATCTGACTAATAGTATGGTTCATCTTTGAAGGGGACAGCGTCAACAACAAGGATAATTAGCTTGTAAGAACTGATTGGAAAACAGTATATCTGACCACGTTCACATCGATACATCCTTCCCCAAGATCATGTACCTTCTCGACATTACTCACGAGGGTTTCATACTCGAATAATATATTGTGCTCAAGGCCGGAGACAGTAGCAGGTTGTTGCAGAGTCATTGTGGCGTAGACTTTGGGCGTAGGAGAGCTGACTCTCTATAAGAAAACAAAAATTTTGATTTGCCCAAACGCGTTACGTCATCGACGAAAAAAGCTGGATGTTCGTCAATCCGTTGAGTGTCTTGCCTTTAGCAAAACTGCGGCAACTGTCGGTAGTAAACGCCTCCTCTATACTTTGTTATATAAGGTTGTAGAATTGCAACATCAATTCTGCTTACAATATGGCAACTTTTACACGAAGAGAAACTGCTGAAATAGAAGAAACAACAACGGAGTCGCACGAGACGACAGATCAAAACAGACCTGAAGTCATCATGCCCATACCTATTAGACCAATTAGGGCTACTCCTATTGCTGTTCGTCCCCGGCCTCCGACTCCCAACTCGGAATCACCCAAGCATAAAATGAGAAAGACTGAGCGCTCAAGTGATGGCGCTGTCAGCTCGGAAACGGAACAGGATGAGGCATATAGCCAAGCGAATTCAAACAAGATTACCAGACAGGCACAAGAGTCGAATGACGAGACTGAAAGAATGAATAATTCTACAAGTAGTTCAGCCAACTCGACCAATTCAGCAGCAAACAAAGTTAGCCTTGAGAATCTCACGACTATGGCGAACGGCGAGCCTAGGAGTGTTGACGGTAATAGCAGAAATAATACAACTAATGTTCGCATGAATAATACACCCGAGATTACGACAAAATACAATGTCGTCAAAATAGCTCCCAAGATTGCTCCCAAGATTGAGGATAATCGACAATCAGTCATCGATTTTGATAAAATGGTTGACGATAGATCGAAACAAAAGCTATATCCATGTCCAAAGTGCGATAGGCCGTTTTCTCGTAAGTTTAATATGGAGTCGCATCTCACTACTCACGACCCACACCGAGTAAAACCATTCTTGTGTGATTACCTTGGGTGTGGGCACCGCTTTACGAGAAAACATGATCTGAAGCGTCATGTTAATGGTATTCACAAATGTGAGAAGCAGCATCGATGTCCTCACTGTGAAAAGACTTTTGCAAGAAAAGATGCCTGGAAAAGACATTCATTTACATGTACCATAAATACTGAAATTCCACGTATGGAGAAGAAGATTGATTCCGATGCTGTGCGGATAAGTTTATTAGCGAATGCTGATGCTACATCTGTTGTGGCAGAAAACTACGTAAATAAATAAGACCATCTCGGTGTGTCTATCAAGTTGTTGCTGTGGTCCTTATTTATTATACTACTTACATCCGTACATGGCCGTGTTGAAGAACTCAATAATGCTTCTTCTTTTGGGGGGGCAACAAGATAGTTAAGAACTGTTGGTACAAATACGATAGCTATAGATGTTTACTATTGCTTCGATATGTGTAGTTAGTTGTGAGGTTTAATCAGATAATATTTTAAATTGATAAAATTTATTCTCGAACGAAAACAATTAATAAGCATGGTATTCATGATGACATTATATTACATGAGATTGCGTGATATGTATTTGCTTCAATATGGGCTACTCTTTCTTGACCCGAATAAACCTTCGCGTTGACATTGGGTCATTAATTGACTAGGCATACGATAATAAGCATTTTCAGTATGTACAGAATATTCCATTGATTTTCACCTTAATTTAATCTGCTATATTATATATAGAGATTATTACTTGTAAACCACGTTTCCTGTCTCACCTATCCTCCTTGACAAGTAATTAGTTACCAAGAGCATACGGCTTTCCAATATCGTGCTTTCCCTTGACTACCGAGAATTAATTGAGAATGGTCCGAACCTGACTCTTACTTCTTTGTGGTTCGGTTTCATCCCTGCAATTTGAGTCGCATAAGATAACAGACCCAGAGTTGTTCTTAGCAGCATCTGGACGATTGCTCAATCCTATCATACTAGCGCTGGATGAATGTCATTTGGGAAGTTTAATTGACAATGCTTTTGTTAATGACAGTCAAGATGACACGTTGCTAAGTCAGTTCACGTTGTTGTCATCATACTAGATTAAATTACCAAGCTTTTGAATTTCATATTATAAGCTGAGATTTCAGTGACAAATTTCGTTATTATTATGAGGTGTTACCAAGTTTCATTAGATGGATCATGTGAATTACACACGCACACGTAAATAACAGTGTTAAAAGACGCAAACCGTTTTTTAGCGAGCGAAGAACAAAAACCCGACCAGTGAAATTTCCCACCCACAAGAAACCAAAACACATAAAGAAAAGGAAGACAAAATTATTGATGATTCCGAGTGGGGACCCACCGATTGTTGTGGGAACTCCAAATGTTATCGGGTATATTGTATCGTAATCAAGAAATACGAGAAGTGAGTACGATTATCTTATTAAGAATATACGTATGGTGGGGTACCTCCTCGGTCCTAAGATCGGTGAAAACCTCTTAGGTTTCTTGGTTGTTCAGGACTCTTAGCCGACTAACCTGGTCTCATTAACGCACCAATTTTTGAAAACGACTATGACCACAGAAAGCATCACAACATGGATTATAGATACACCGGAATCTCTCTATACCGGCCGGACACAGAGAGCTATGCCAACACGTTCGGTATAAACAAGTTTCACTGTACCATGCTTTATATTTATTGAAGTAACACCTTTTACAGTATTTTTGTCCTTGTGGCTATCAAACACACAGTATATTAATATGGATCTCATCAGTTTTCACAATTACAGGGTGAAGGAAATGGAAAATGGTATAACTGCCATGTATGGAATGTAATACTACAACCAAGCTGTAAAGGTAATGGCTGTTGTCAGGTAGTTTTTCTTTATCCTTAACAAACTAGCTTTGATCTGACCAGTTTTTCCAGCATTTAGATAATACCGAATTATATCATTTGGATGAATTTTTGGGAAAGAAAATTTTGTCAGTTGCAGAGTGGATTGGAAACGTAGTTGAATTTGGGGCTCTCCGATGATTCAATTTCAGATCTATGAATGCATTCGGATCTACTGCCATCTTCCCCACGCGCGAAGTTGATTACGAAAAGTCGCTGGATAAGTTGTCATGCCAAGAAAATACTGTCTGGCAATCAAGCGCGACAATTACAAACAAACGTCTCATCACCCGTGTCATCCGTCTAATCACCCGCCTCTAATGCCCCATCTGTGATATCCAAACCTATATTGGATGCCATATGGTGTAAGACGAATGCATGTTATGGGAGGGATTCACCGTTATAGCCTTTATTAATTTTATAAATCCTTGTTAACTCTTTGTATATCAAAAATCTTTATATTGTGCTGCACCATTCTATCCATTTCATATTTGCGATATTAGAATACACCTTCGAGTGCCAGTGGGCGAAAGCGCTGTTTACAGTACAAACCAGCCAATAATATGTCTCCCACGATATACGATTCGCAGAATTTGACATAAAATCCATTGTACGAAATAATTATTAGTAGGAGAAGCCACATTCCGTTCGAAAGTAGCTAAATTCCTCGTGCCGACGATTGTCAGTGCAGTTGTTTCAGCTCTTCAGACGATGTCTGAGTGACATTGGTGGTCAAGTTTGAGGTATTTCGCTTGTATGTATCAGAAAATAGTTCGCCATGTCCGATTTTAGTAAATAAAATGTGTGGGTTATTGTTTCCAATTCGCGTACAGTGTATATTACGCGCATTAGATGATCATATGATATTTCATGTGAAGATTATGTACGATTGCATTCGAGGCGCATTACCCCGGGACAATTTTCGGGTTTATGCGGAAATTGGCGGGCGATGCAGCTCTATTCCCGCAAGCTCGGAATGATGACGACACAAAGATTCGAATGGACAACAAGCTTTATCCACTTGGCAAGGTCAACATTACTAGTATTTGGTTTCTGACTTCTGTTCATTATTAAGTGTGTATTAGTAAAATCTAATCACATGCCGCGCATTTATATTTAGGGAGGTGCATTACAATAGAAATACTGTTACTATAGATGGGGCTGAAAGCAAAACGTGATAATAACTAAATCATAGGTCCCCTCGTGTTAACCGTGCGCGGGGGCTTGTACTTAGGGGGTTTGCACTTAGGGAGATCCCACTATATATCGGAATGAAACCTTACATTGATGAAGTCAACTACCTGTAATTTGAACGTTTAAAGCCGGGATGTTTCTTCTATATTGTTATTAATGTTAAAATACTCTTTAATTCACAATCCAAATATGAAATGCCATTGTAATTTTTGAGCCCAACATAATTCGATCGTTCGAGGTATCACTGAAGCAACGTGAAAATCGCATGGCATCGTCGATTTTATCATACCCTGTTTGATATTGCGTAACATGAAATCGAGCTCTAAATTTTTTTGCAATCCATTATTATTGAAGTTCAATATTACTTAAGGTTTTACGGATTGACATTGAGCATCGAGACTTTAATCAAAAACTAACGCACATTAATATTAATTTATCGTAATCGATTAAAACATTTGATATAATGGGACACATTACATTGGTTTTTGCGCGCACCTACAAACTGTTTCAATCGAATATCCGCAGTATCGCAGAAATATAGGAAATTTCACCGTTCACAGTATGCTTGTTAAATGAAGTAGTAAATCAAACAGCCATTACCATTGGTTCATTATAATTAGGCTGACTAAAATTTTGACCTCTGAAACAGTTTTACAGCATGTCGTCATTATGACTACGTATTTGCAATTAGGGGACGACCTTTTATTTTAGACTTTGATAAGAACGGTTGATCAGATAATCCGATATGCACAATGTAACGAGATAGTACTGAAACAGCAAAATGCAAATGATTATTTATTATTATTACCGTTCCAGCCGACCCTCCCAATAGTCACGTATTCGATTACGTACGTTACACTATTGATTGTTGAATGATTTTCCCTTTAGTGACAGCCCTGCAATAATGATAATGAAGGTTTTTTGCGATAACCGTTTAACCGGATTTTCCTGTAACAGGACCCGTGTGCAGAAGGTTGCATTTGGATTGCTTTATGAGGGTTACATGCCACCCGCCATTGTACGTATATAGAAAACTCTTTTTTTTTTTGCACTATTTGAAAACATAATAATTAATAGAATTTAATCTCTCCTCCATCTCGTTAGAAAATGAAACCTTATAAAGGGAATTTGGGGCCAACCATCTATCCGAGTAACATACTCGGGGTTTCTTCTACCCTCAACTCGGTAACGATCAGCGCCCCCAAATAAAAATCACGTGAGATGTATCTATATGCAGAGTAGTCTGATAAATGAAATCATGATCTTATCTTACCCGCCCCCAACCTTGGAAAGCAAATTTTAAAAAAAATTTTTTTTGGTGGAAACCAAAGTTGCTACAAAAAGACCGCATTCCCCATTCATTAGATGCATTGCATTGTACCAATAGACAATACGCATTGTAAACTATAGCCATATCACCATAAAACAAGACAATATTCATATAAATTAGCATTAATATGAAAGTAATATACAAATTACTTAAGGCTATTGAGGAAGATAGACCCTACTGGTCTTTCGAATACTTCCCTCCAAAAACCCAGCAGGTGAAGTATTTTCTAGCGCATTACAGCAAACAGCATATCTGAGCCGTATAACTGAACGCGTCGTCTGTGCAAACTGACGAAAACGAGGGAATTCAATTACCCCCCCAGGCGACTATATCTTGAGTTGCATGTCACTTGTGTTTGATACCCCAGCAGACGACACAGCTTTTGCCCGATAATCATTCTTTCCCATCCTTGCTGTTTTCTTCTACATTGTTCGAAATTGCTCATGATATAACGGTTTGATTATACTAGGCGGTGCAAAATCTCTATGATCGTATGGAACGGATGTATAGACTGGGGCCCGAATTTATCGATATAACATGGAACGCTGGCGGAGGCTCGTCGCATTTGACAACAGAAATTACTGCAATAGCACAGTCGGTGTACGGATTGGAGACGATTATGCATCTGACTTGTACCAATATGCCAAAAGAAAAGATTGAAAAAGCTCTCAAGGTGAGTTAATTGTCTTTCAATATTTATTTGGCGATAGATTTTCCTTATTTGGTATATGCTGGTAGTATGCAGTGTGCACTAATTCATCTCATTTATTTAACATTTCCGATTTAATAGGATGCAAAGGAAGCCGGATGTCAGAATATTCTTGCTCTTCGTGGCGATCCACCCCGTGGACAGGAGCAATGGGAAGCATGCGAGAATGGCTTCTCCTATGCCGTAGATCTAGTCAAGTACATTAGAGAACAATACGGAGATTATTTCGGCATTTGCGTAGCTGGTTATTGTGAAGGTCATACTGATAATCCGGATAAGGAAGACGATCTACGCCGATTGAAGGAGAAGGTGGACGCGGGTGCAGACTTTATTATCACTCAACTGTTCTTTGACGTAGATCTGTTCTTAGAGTGGGTAAAGAAATGCCGTGCGATTGGCATCACCTGTCCAATAATTCCAGGCATTATTCCCATTCAGAACTATGCTGGTTTTAAAAGAATTATTGCTCTGTGCAAGACCATTGTTCCTCAATATATCTTGGAAGATTTGGAACCTATCAAGGAGGATGATGCAGCCGTAAAAGAATACGGTATAAAACTGACTGTGGAAATGATAAAGAAGATGTATGCCCATGGAATCAAGGGCTATCATTTTTATACTATGAATTTAGAGAGATCAACCAGATTAATTCTCGAGAAGTTAAACTTTGTGCCACCTATAGAAAAAGCCAAGCCGTTGCCTTGGGTTCCAGTACGTATATTAGACTCTGCTACTACTACTATTAATATAACTGTTTTATTACTCACGTAACATGTGTATCTCATATTACTTTTTCCCCCCCCAATAGAGTCTGGCTGCAAAACGCAAAAAAGAAAACGTACGGCCAATATTCTGGCGAAACCGAACGAAAAGTTATATCGCGCGTACTGAAGCCTGGGATGAATTTCCTAATGGCAGATGGGGTGACGCATGTTGACCCGGTATGTAATACTTTTGGTTACGCATCACGATTAGTATTTTCATCATTATCTAATTTGATATTGCCGCTCAATTATTTAGCTTTTGGAGAACTAGGTGGCTATGGAATATCACTGAAGCATACGGTAGGTTTCGTAGATAATGATATTATCATTCAGCTTTTCTGAAACGAGTAGTACTGACATACCTTATTCTTACAGAAACAGGAAGCGATTGATCTATGGGGAGATCCACAAACAATTACAGACATTTTTGATCTCTTCGTTCAATACTGCAATGGAGAATTGCAAGCATTGCCGTGGTCTGATCAAGCATTGGCAGAGGAGTCGAGTGTCATAAAGGACAATTTGGTATACATTAATTCATTAGGCTATCTGACAATAAATTCTCAGCCCGCCGTCAATGGTGTTCGTAGTGATCACAAGGTTTTCGGATGGGGGCCTAAGAATGGTTATGTGTATCAGAAGGTAGAGTGTTGAGACTGTAGCAATGATAAAGTTGGAATAATATCGACTGTTGGTTAACTTGCTCCCCCCCCCCCCCAATTTTCAGGCTTATCTCGAATTTTTCGTGGCACCAGCAAAGATTGATGCGCTGATAGCAAGAATAGAGTGTGATCCTAATATAACTTATTATGCCGTAAACAAACAGGTTATCATTCGTTTATTATTTCTTTACATGTCGATTAACGTTTAATTGAATGTTTTCTAATTTTCGGCTTGTCCTTGTTAGGGTGACCTAAAGACAAACACTCAAAGTGATGGCCCCAATGCTGTTACGTGGGGTGTATTTCCGGGTAAAGAAATAGTACAACCAACAATTGTCGAAGCCGTTAGCTTCATGGCATGGAAGGTATATATATACACTGTCGTTATGGAATAAATCGCTCGCTTGTATTTCTCACATTGTTTTTGATTGAAACTAGGACGAAGCTTTTGACCTCTGGAGCGAATGGTCGAAATTATATGAAGAGGGTTCCGGGTCTGCAAAGTTAATTAGTGACATTGCGGAAAACTGGTATTTGATCAACATAGTGCATAATAATTTCCATGATAAGGACAGTATTTTTGAAATTTTTGAGAAAGATGACGGATTAGATGATGATTTAGTTAATGCTGGTCGCTAGATTTTGGAACTATTCTGCAATATAAAGACAGATATTTGAAGCCGACCAGTTACATAATAATGCGTGACTATGTCTGCATAGGGAGATATAGTCTGACCCGATAATGTGATGATCATATTTTTTTTCAACAAATTCCTATGAATTCATTAAAAACGGTCAAAAATGTTCTAATTTTCATGAATGGCCAATTATTTCGTCAGGGGCAGTGTCCAAATTATAATACGTGCATGTTAAAGTAACAACTATGTTTACTATATTATACTCCCGTTTTTGTCAGTTGCAAATAAAGTTTATTGTCAAAAGATAATACTAATTTTATGATATCGACCATCAACGCTTACAACACATCTTACTCTGTCGACAATACTTTGGGATCCCTATCTGTCGATTACCTTTGTCTTGTTAGTTCCAAGCAATATACGTACTGTGAATCGGGTGACACTGAAAGTGAAAATAATCAATCCTCTGTCCCAGTGACTAATTGAGATTAAATAATATTTTAGCATCGCAGCGACATCGCAAAAAATATAGATCAACTCTGCATACGTACGTCGACAATGTCTTTCCAGACACGAATACATTCACAACATTTTCATTACCGTCTCCATCTTCACTAGCTATGAATATGAAGCGAAAGCTTGATTATTACGTGTATTAAAACACACGTGAACGCGCCTTTAAATACGTTTATGATCATTTACTAGTGTGACTCCATCTAATGTCCTCCATGAAGGCAAATACATCCCGCCGTCCCGCAACATGTCCTCCGTTCGTACAAGGGGGATGGTTCTTGGGGCGATCGATCTTAAAAAACAAAATAAAGAAAAAAACCAGGTTAGTACATCCATGGGCCGGATGGTGGCCCCGACGACCCGATACTGGAACGGGATAATTGATCACACTCCCTTCGCCGGCACAAGGAGTGTGATTGCACTCCAACAAACGGAGGGTGACCTTCACATGTGGAAGGGGTGGGTGCACTTCAACAGAGTGAAGGGTGAAGATGACACATCCGTGACTCGGATGACGACTCTCATAGCGAGAGGGTAAAAAAAAAATACACATCCACAAAGGAGGCACATAAAAAACCAGGTTAGCACATCCATGGGCTGGATGGTGGCCCCGACGACCCGATATTGGAACGGGATAATTGATCACACTCCCTTCGCCGGCACAAGGAGTGTGATTGCACTCCAATAAACGGAGGGTGACCTTCACGCGTGGAAGGGGTGGGGCACTTCAACATAGTGAAGGGTGAAGATGACACATCCACGACCTGGATGGTGACTCTCATTTGAGCAAGAGGGTAAAAAAAAAAAGCACACTTCCACAAAGGAGGCACATAATGCACTTTCATGGAGAAAGGTGAACTGTCATGCAACCAAATGAAAGGTCGCGAAAAAAGCCGCCTGTGCATCACGTAAGGCCTAATTTTACCACAGTTGAAAGTTACGAATCAAGAATCCTGCAACACGACGAGCACAACCAGCAGCAGCAATAGTAATATAAGCGTCTACCTTCCACTTGGTCTTCTCTCGTTGGTGCACGTTGGTGTTTGATGGGGGAAAAAATTTACCTATTCCAACGGGACGCGGAGTAGTTTATATTTATGCCACACAGCAGGTGCCACAGTTCAACTAAGCGCCACAATCATTATCAGCGCCACGCAGTTCAATTCCTTGTAAAACCGATGATACAATGTTCTCCATCTTTCGAAAATATCGCGAGACTGCACTTGGCAGTCGTAATGGAAAATCGATGTTTGAGCACTTAAATTGTATAGTCAAAGAATACAACAATTCAGGTTGGAGTAAAGCGGCGTTGCAAGAATTTGACGATACTGGAAAGGCATTTATACTTTGTATTGTAACGGGTCTTATGTATCGAGTGCATGAGAAAATTCCACAAACGCGCGAGTTATGTTATAGGACGCCTCGGCTTCATTCGAACTCCTTAACACATCGATTACTCTCCTCTATACTAGCTGCGCAATCGGTTTGGGCTATTTATAACTTCAGATGAACTCGAGAAAATTATTGAAAACGATTCTTCCTGAATATAGTCAAACCGATACGAGTGGCACCGGCCATTTTATCGGTATAATCAGAGGCCTTCTTTATAACAGTACAATATAATAGGACTGATTCGTGTAAACGAAATTTATCGGTATAAAGAATATCGGTATAAAGAGGTTTGACTGTATGCCTTTTTTCGGACGCGGCCCAGGTAGATCCGATTGTTTTTCTCACGAATGATTCAATAAGAATCATTAATGAATTTTAAGTTGAACTCAAACTCGATGAATAAGTTCCCAACGAATTTTATAGCCGTTATATTATTATTTCTTTGTTCTTTACCTAATTCCTTATCCTTTTCCGATCGAAATTTATCGCAGGGATCCACCTTCTATGCACTTTTCACATTCTTCAATCGTTTTGGAGATGGCTTCATGATTCGAAACACTATATTAATATTAAGAAGGAGGATCGAGCACTTATAATGAGAAGATAAAGAAAATTCTTTATGCATCATCAGGTCCGGAGATGGATGCGCATTTTAATGATTTTAAGAATGCTTATTACGATTATCCACTTCTACGAAAACATTTTGAGCTCTTGTGGGAGCATCGTCAATTTTGGGCACTATCTTTTCGAGTTGGATTGCCTGCGCGCGGAAATAACACAAACAACTACGTTGAATGAAGTTTCGGCATCTTAAAAGATATAATAAGAAAGCGTATAATTTAGTACAAGTATTTCAGTTTGTAGTAACAAAATGGAGAGATTTTACGAGCGGAGACTGCTTGGAATTGCGTATAAACATCCTGGACACTTACGTGTTGCAAACCGTTTTTTGGGGAAGGAATTCTGTTAAAGAAACGAATTTTCAGTTCTTAGTACAAGCCAAGATGATATTTTCTATATTGTGGACAGTGAATTTGGAACTTGTACTTGTCTTGTTGGGGTATCCGGAGCGCCCGCAAACATCAGGGAGCAGTTGCAATGAAATATCACGTTGCAATACTTAACTTTATACCTTTGAAGATCGTATGGTATATGCCTATGTTGCGCTTGGTAAGTGAGATTGTAGTTTAAAAATGGTTGTAAAATGTATTTGGACTTACTATCTTCTTTAGGTTTACCTCAGAAAATATTTCCTTCTATGCGTCATTACGAGCAAAATCCACTCTGCAGGATCAAGGATTTACATCGTAAAGTAGTTCCCTTAATAATGTTCTTGACAAAAACATTGAATGTGTGATGCTACGCTATAAACGTATTCTCTCCTGAATTTCTGCATTACCCCCGACGGTGCAGTAACACCAGCGCGCATGGTACAAGCATCCTCACAGCAGCGGTACAAGCAGTACTGTAGCAGCACTTAGTGCTGACATGTCTTCTGTAGGAGTTGATACGTGTCTATTTTGATGTTGTGTCCATTTTGTTACCAACCCAAAATTTGGGAAAATGAAAAACCGGAACAGAAACAGGAACATTAAACGAATAGAATCTTATTGTTTCTACTGCAATAATTTATCAAACAATAAAGAAACCCCACTTTATTTGGCAGGAGCTTATGAGCACCTACCGCCCTTTTAACTTACCTCCTTGCCAAATCTGTCAGCACCCATAGTTAATGAACATAGAATTGCGTAATCGAACAAGCATATCTATTCGCAGGCGTTTTTGGTTAGCTTCGTAAGCAAATCCATGTTGGATTTTAATTCAGACGTCTAAATCGAAAATATATTACCATATTAATATGATTTCGATATTCACTCATACCGAAAATAAGCACATGCACCTGACAGTTAAATGGGAGTGCTTATTGTCATAAACATGCCATCCTAGGCCAAAAGATATGATCGATTGGATTGCATTATATCCTATTAAAGGTTTATGATTGAAACATCTTGCTAATGAATAGGATAAAAACAAAAAGTTTGATGTTAATGGAAGTGGTTTACAACCCTTTTTTTCAATGTCAACACCGTAGACCACAATGGTAATCGTGCTCACACAAGAATTTAATATCGAAAGTCTACCGCTGAAGGTTTGTTGGTTTTGAAGATATGTCAGTTTTCGATCTGATCAACTGTACTAATGGATTGTTTTATTATTCCAGAGACTGTGTAGATAAACGTTACAGAGACAACTGGTTCGCCTCTGCAAATAACTGTTGTTTTGATCATGTATTTTAAAGAGTGCTTAAACGTTTAGGCTCTAAACAATGGGAAGTTTGTGAAAAGTTGCCCTACGAGTTGAAAGTTGGCTTTTAGAGGCTATGTATTACGAAAGAACAAAAGGAGTACGTTTGGACGATTACGTTTCCAGCTTTTTTGCTAACATCTGATATTGTATAAGGCTTTACGTCTATATTGTTCTGTTTGTGACAAGACTTTAAATACTTCAATATTATTCTAATCGCCAACGCTGGTATTAATACCGCTAGTAATAACAATAAGTTCTCGGTATCCAGGCTGTTCTATTGGTATTTCCTCATCACTATGATGGCACGGACATTAACACGTCGAGAAAAAATTTTATGTTTTGTTGGAGTTTTGCGTTCCTTTATTAGTTTTTATGTTTCTTGGCCCCTGAAGCTGATAAGATTTTTTATTGTAACACCGGTTATGTACGGGAACAAAAAGTAACGCAATCAAGCCTATTACTATCAATAGACGTAGTGTTTTACAGAAAATTGTACATTGTCGTTATAAAATATTCTGCGTTAGTGAATCGTGGATAGATCCGGGCTGCCATCTTGATGAGTTATGTATGTAATGGTAGGAATAACACGCGATAAATCTCCAAGGAGTTTACAGGAAATGTGATTAAAGTCTATGACGACCTCATCTAATTTGAAGTGAGAACACCGTAGGAAATATCAAGACGGATTTAACAGAGAGCTTTTGCCTGCTATCCGATATAATCGAATATTTTCGCGAAATATTACTTGGGAATCGATACGTTATGGTTAAATTAAATCAAAAGATGGTAGATGGCCATTTATTTTCAGCTTGTTCAGTGCGTTGATCTTGTTCAGCAGCTTTTTGATATAACTCAACCGCTTTTGTTCATCTTTTTCTACTCCAATTCCATTTTCATAACATATAGCAATCGTCTTAATGAACTACAGATTAACTTCTTCTTCCTCCGCATGAGCTTCTCTCCCCATCTTTTTATCTAGTCGGCAGATTGGATTACTTTGAATCATGGCAAGGTTAACCTTATGGCCGAGTAGCTAGTGAAAAGATTCACAATTATATGTTATTTCTATGTTTATACGTCAAGTCGCGTGTTAAATTTGATAAATCATATTTACCTCTCGAATGTTATCAATTCCATACTTGATCATCGTTGGTCTTTCCAAACCTAACCCCCAGGCTATCACGCGTACATCTGGATCTAATCCCATAGGTTCTAACATCTCCGGACGGAACATTCCAGAGTTACCTATTTCAACCCATTTCTTAAGCCCTAGAGAGGCCAGAGTTAGAGCGATTAGAAATTTTTAAAAATCAAAAAAGTGTCGGGTTAGGATAACTGAACAACGGCAATACCGTAATGATAAGAAAAGATTTCCATGCTCGGCTCCGTATATGGATTATACGCAGGCTTAAAACGAAGATCCTTGACACCTGTATCAAATTATTATGATTAAGCAAATTCCACCTTGAACACGCAAAAAAAAAAATACATTGGTTTATACAAAGTTTATGTACACACCCATTTTCCCGAAAAAGGTGTTCATAAATCCAATTAGATCTCCTAACGTTAAGCCTTTGTCAGCTATGACACCTTCTATTTGATGAAATTCTGCCAAATGCGTTGCGTCGACACTTTCATTGCGAAAAACTCTATCGATTGAGAAATACTTGGCAGGTCGAAACTCCTCCTGATTCGCCAGCTTGTAAAGCATAGCAGAAGACACTGCTGTCGTATGTGTGCGCAGTATGAGTTTTTCTGCTTCCGCGATCTGCCAGTCGTATCCGTATCCAATCGATCCGTAGCCTCCCACAGAGTGAACTCGTTTGACACGTTCCAAATAGCCTGCAGGAAACTTTGTGCTCCTTGCAGGATCTGACAAACGATAAAGCAGTTAGCCCGATAAAGACTTATAATATGAAATCTCACCGCCACTTCTAGTTCTTTATCACATATCCTTTACCTTTTAAGAAAAAGGTGTCGTGAGCATCACGTGCAGGATGTTGTTGTGGCTGGAAAAGTGCATCAAAGTTCCAGAAGGATGATTCGACAAATCTATTTGTAGGCATTTCTTCAAACCTTTTTTTTTGTTGTTATCAAATTTCATAATTTAGGGTGATTGTAGAATTCAGTAGTTAAAGACATGCCATCAACACGCAGTCATACCCCATTTCAAGGAAAATCTGACGAAATTCTTCGCGAACCTTCATCAATGGATGCAAATGACCACCCGATGGAGGTACGCCCAAGGCATCGAAGTTGTATTTTTTAAACTGGGCAGATTTCCATTCTCCGCTGGCGAAGAGTAGTTGTTAGATGACGGTTATTGGGTTGTTCGAATAAACAAAAGTCTCAAGTAAAATATGCGATAAAGTGAAACTTGCTTCCCACATTATACCTATACATATAAACAAACACGCATACGTATATATATTATATACCTTTGGAGCATTTCGAACGTTACATCGGTAGCATACTTCTCGATGGTTAACGAGAATTTAGGTCCTTTAGAAACGGAATAAGAAACAAGCTTGCTAATAAAATAGAAAAAAGGTAAGAATCCGTTCGTAAAGCAATTATGCTCGCGAAAGCAAAACGTACATTTTGTCGCATAGCTTTCTTCTTTTGAGCTCGGCAAGAACCTTTTTATCGGGATGCGTCTTTGTTGTTGAGATAGCCTCAAGGTCTAGACGCGTTTGATCTACAACAGACTCTACCTACTCGCGAGATAAATAGATCAATAAGATTTCATGAATAAACCCATACATAGTGTCGAATAACCTTCAACTTACAGCTCGAAAAAGTCTGTTATCTTTCTTTGTAATCCATTTATTCTTGAAAGCTTTTCCCTGGCCGATTTTTGCGGCCTCTCCTAAGAGTCCCTGTCAAACAAACCATGAGAACAGATTAACAGCAAGATTCTTGCTTAGGAAGATTACAAACAAGATCACAGCAAAATACTTTACTTGTAGCTCTGATATTGAAATTCCAGTTTCTCCGGAAGGAATCGCTTCAAAGACCTTAACTTCGTAACTCCCAGTGTTCGCCATCTCTTTACCCTCTGCAGTCAATGTCCATATTTCACTCTCGAGTGCGTCGTAAACGATCATCTATATAGCCGTTCCATTGGTAATGAGACTATCAAGAATTTAGAGAAGACTTGTTCGAATTCCTCAACATTCATTTACAACAAAACGCTAACCTCTTTGAGAGCTAAACTGTTGAGTGCTGCGTACAACGCCAGCTGATCCGGCTGTTTTCCTTCTGCATTAGTAAGCTTTCCAGTATCGGGAATGGTGTTCTCTTTATCGAGCGTAGAAAGGATCAGACTTTGTAATTCTTCCATTTTAACAATTATTGAAATGTAGATTTCTGATCAAGAATATAAATACACACAAAAAAGGGGTGGCGCATCACGGGATTGTCCAATAGCCGGTCCATTTTGTAAAGTTCGACGTTTAATTAAGATGCTCCTCAAATTCAATTGCCCAGAACTACATTCAAAGATGACGCAATAAATTACTTCACACTTGACGAGTTTACTTGCACAAATACTCGTGAGCAAAGAGTCCGGTAATTCGGCAACTGGAACTTTGCTAGATTCTCGTATTTTGAATAATTTCCAAGAAATATTCACGTGATTGTAAGTTCCGATAATTTGCACGCGATTTCCCTGTATAAAATATCAAATGTAAACTGTTCATTTGAACGTTTCAGACCTTTATATTTACTTGTAACTACTTGATAACGACAAGATTGGAGTATTCTGCGGAACAGAATGTGATAGTAAAAATTTCATTGTTCGAGCGTGCGTCGAAGTATTGAATTGTGCTTAATAGTGCACTCATCAAATACTAACTTCCCGAATCAACGAATCGAAATTTAGTCGCCCTTTTTAATCATTGAATAAAGAAACAAATCAATAGCTTGTTCTGATAAATTCTCTTCTTCTGGTTCAAAACTAGCACCATATAATGATATGGTATTTTAAATTTGTATAATAGCTTAATCCTAGGTTAACGATCCAGAATATCGAATAATATGCCTCTAACGCCTTAATTGAATTAGCGCCTTGTTTAAAGTTAGCTGACAATATCCGAAATATAAACTAATTATTTTAGTCAACTCGAGTATTGTCAAAAAATTCTTCCCGCCCGATGGTTTGTTAACTTGCCATAATAATAATAATAATAGATATCTCATTTTATTGCAATGTTTAGAAATGCAATATGCATGATTATTTCTGACTATTATAATACGTTAGTTACTATATGATAATACATTGCTTAGGTCCTATTAGGATTGAGGTGATGAATTATAATATTATGTCTTCTGCAAGATAAAGATTTATAAATTATTATCTATGCAATTAGATATTTTGTTTCTATTCGATTGAATTATATTTCATATGCTTGGCAATCCCCTTCTTTCTTTTTCATAGTATCTTGCAATTAGAAATGCAATATCCATGCTCTGCTCGTAGTTCAGTCTTGGGTCACAGTAAGTCTTGTAGTTCAGCGACAAATCCTCATCCGCCAATTCCATTGATCCCCCAATACATTCTGCAAGAAGAATGCAATAAACGTAAATATTGGTATTGAATTAAATTAACAGGTTGTCATGATTGAAGTACCTGTAACTCGATCTCCAGTCAATTCAAAGTGCACGCCGTTCATTTGGCTGTCATGTGCTTTATGGATGCGTATGGTTCTTGAAAGCTCCTTTAATAATTGAGAAAGTCAGCTTCACAGTAGCGTTACATAAAAATGTCACTTTGGTCTTTACCGTACCTCGATTATCGAATCAAAATATCGTGTTTTTACGCCCGATAAGGACCTCTCTGTGCTAATGATAACGCTTGACTTAATATCAGACTTTTAAAGTATTCTTTGATTTATAGAAACAACTCACTTTCCGTGCATTGGATCACAAGCCCAAACGACTACGTGTCCCGACTCTTTTACAGCCGCGATATGTCCAGGAAGATGCTTATCCACCTTTTTTAATTTTGATAATATGTTAAATTCTAAATTGCAATAACATCTCCACGTCACGTCTACCATAACAGCATCTAGTAAGCGCAAAATATCGTCCGTACCTCTCTAGCCCCATATCTAGTAATCAAAGTTACTTTTCCAATTTCTTTTTTTGGATTGACCACATCCAACAATTGACCTAATTCATCCGATTTCATACTAGGACCGACCTTGATACCAATTGGATTCTCTATCCCTTTAAAGTACTCGACATGGGCTGAATCTAGCTGCCGCGTTCGATCTCCAATCCACAAGAAATGAGCACTAACGTTGTACCATTTGAATTCGTCCGTTACCGGATCTTTCAATTTCCTTGTTAAGCATTCTTCGTACGGCAATACGAGACCCTCGTGTGACATAAATATGTCGACAGAAGCCAGAGGAGAAGATATTTGTGTGGAAGGTGACGAGATGGCACCAATAGTGTGCATAAAACTTAATGAATCGGTCAACCTATCGACGATATGCGAATATTCTTGACGAATTGTTTCTGAGCGGACATGATGAAGAGACCATTGTGAAGGATGATGAAGATCTAGTTGGCAAGAGTATATAATAAGTAGTTGTGAACTGGTTGAAAGTATAATATGCAGGTTGCGTGCCCCGAAAAACATACCTGCAAACCCGGAACCTATTATGGATCTCACGTAATTCATAGTTGCAGCTGAATGAAAATAAGCCCTAAGATACAATGAAGTCGTGCTATTAATACGGTATGCACAAATATACGCGCCTCTCGCTTGACTAACCAATAACCTACCTCAAGAGTCTGTCAGGATCCGGTTTTCTATCTGCTGGATCAAATCCATTAATATTTTCTCCTCTGAATGAAAAGACTTCATGACCATTGACCATTTCAGTCGGACTTGATCTTGGTTTGGCATATTGACCAGCCATGCGAGCCATACGTACTATAGGAATGCGAGCACCCCATGTAATAACCAGACTCATTTGCAGCAGCACTTTCAGTTTAGATTCGATCGGTTCCTAAAAGATCGGTAATTAATGCATGGCCGGTGAAAACTAATCAGTCCTGTCACACATACCTGTGAGCAATATTCGAATAACTCGGCACAGTCGCCGCCTTGCAATAAAAAGGCTTCGCCAAGGGCAACTTGTTTGAGTTGTTCCTTAAGCTTTCTTATCTGAGATTAACATATTGACACGTATTATTAGAACAAAATTCACGAAAAATGGAGTGCTCTTTTATAACAGTACGTCATACCTCACCGGGTGTAACCATAGGTGGTAACTGCTTTAGTTTGTTTTCAACTTGCTTCTCCCGCTTTTGATCTTCGTATTCGACAGATTGCGCTATTGATTTCAGTCTCCATGATGAAGGAGACCATGCGCTAGTAGTATCGTTGGTTTTTGTCATAGCACTCTCGAAAGTAAAGGATAGCTAGTGAAGAAACCAGGAGGCACGCTTAGTCAAATAGTGTATTAGTATGATTTTTCATAAGCACAATTCATCGCCATACAATACTAACTGCTTTTGATTTTTCTCTGATGCTTATTCGTGAATTTTTTCCTAATCTTTTTTCCAGTAGCGCTAACTTTCAAATACACATTTATAGCAATTTCCTCTGTAGATCTTTACAAGAAATCTTGTAGACGTAGTACCCGCCCATCGAGGAGCGCTTTTATAGCAGAATACATTTGCTTCCGTCATTCTTTGATCATATTTCCCATGTGGCAAAATCGTGCAAAAATTCATTGTAATAATAATAAACAGTATGTCATAGTCAACAAAAGAGACAAAATTTAATTTCGTGTGAAAAATAAATTGGATGCACGGAAATATATACATTTATCTCACAAGCTATAACGCTAATCGTTAATCGATACATGCTATCAACCTTTCTCTTCAAACTAACGAATTTGTTTACATTTAATGGCATTCCCTTATTTTCGATGACGTTCACCCAGCTTTAAATATCTCGTATTGGCGTTCTTCTCAAAAAATTTTGATAAGATTATGCCCAATTTCCATGCATCCTTGTATACGTATCCGTTAGAAGTATATCTTATTGTTATTGCAGTTTGCGATGGATGCAAATCAATTCTGATAATAGAGCGTGCATACTCTCCTCAGCGTATATCATATACTAAATGGAAATATCTTTTTCCCATCTATCCTTTAGTCGATCCTTTTCTAGAACGTAATTGCAAACTGGACTTATGTGCTCCTGGTATCATCCATCCTTGGTTACGTCAGTGATGAGGTAATCCTTATTT
The DNA here is from genome assembly GCA_910592345.1 of Paraglomus brasilianum. Classification (NCBI taxonomy): domain Eukaryota; kingdom Fungi; phylum Glomeromycota; class Glomeromycetes; order Paraglomerales; family Paraglomeraceae; genus Paraglomus; species Paraglomus brasilianum. Next base: position 41,164 of record CAJVPI010000187.1, read on the forward strand.
GTCCGCTTATTATTTCATTGCCTCGCATTTGTTCGCACGTAAATTCCCTGACTGTCTGGCCGCAAGTAATGAGTTTACTTCTCCTGTAAATCCTTCAGATATAATTGTACCATCCCTGGCGTGCATTACTTACAACAAACATTTTATGATGTTTCACCAAACCAGTCAACCCTCCTTATAGTCACCCCTCTATAAGCACATCACACTATGAGAACCAAATATCAATTACTATTACTATTGAACTTATTAAAAAACCTCTATATAGTCACCTCAACAAAATTGCATTGTTCCCGACAATGTGACTATAAGGAGGGTCGATCATGTGGCACCTACAACTTTTGTTTTGTTCTATTTTCGGTCATATTTTCACATGTACCGATCATGTAAATACGCCATTTTGGTATTTCTGTTTAGAAATAATAAGCAGCTTATTCTAAAAATAGCTCACCTTTTTTGTGTGGTTGTAACGGAATAACTATGTTAAAATGAAAATTCGGTTTTTCGACAAAAAGTATCAACTATTACTATAGTATTTATATTGAAATCAAATTTCTTTTAACAAATGATGTTAGCGTCAAACGAGGTAATATATCGTAAAACTTTACGTTAAAGGGAGTATTGTAGCGCTATCTTAATTGAGAATATTATTGCAACCATTCACCGTAAACGCTTTCTACCAAATTATTTTTAAACTTTCAAGCAATAGATATAATAAACTAGTATTTACCCGCCGCTTTTCCCGTGCATCCGCCGCTTTCACCGTCATGTACCGCTTTTCCCGTAACAATTCGGATTATTATCATGGTTATTTAGGTTAATTGTTAAGCAAATATGATTTTTTGATTTATGACCAATAATAAACATGTATTTGGACGACTCTCTCTTAAAAAGATCCGACAGTATTGTTACAGCCGGATTATTCAAGGGTTTGCAGATCACGACGGATACTCGATTTATAACCAGTTATATGCTCTTCAAAAAGACACTCTTCTTTTATTTATCAACAGAAAATATGTTCGTCCATCTCGACTCAACTGTGCATGTTATCGAAGTTCATTATGGATCATCACTCCCTGAACACCAAATATTTAAAGCTAAAGGAATATTTCTTAACTTTGCAAGCGAACCTATTGCCATCCGCTTTAGAGTTTATGTGCCCAAAACCCGATTGGTCGCCCATGACGTCGTTGAACTGGCTGAGGTAATAACATTAATAATATTACCGTACGTATACAGTAGATTACATAAACCTTTACGCAAACCACTATTAATATTAATGGTCCTTTTTGCAACGCATCCCGCAGGTCCAACCGTTCAATTCTCAAAAAATTTCTCCCACGCTCGAAATTGGGCTACGAAGGCTCGGCACTAATTAAATCTCTAGTTCAAGTTTGTAAAAATACGACAATATTCGCAGTGCAGGCCATACAGTACGTCTCTGGTACGGTTCCGCAATAAAACTCGCAGAACTTGATATTGTCACAATTCTGACAAAAGAAATCTTGCAAGTATTCATCGTTGGCGAGTTAGATATTAGATATATATATAACAATAAGCTCTTTATGATTTCGACCTTCCCTTCGTCAATATCCCGTGACCACTCGACCCCAACCCTTATCGGAAAAAACATGAGACTGTTAATATTAATCCCCACATCAGAAACCTCAATAAAACCGTCAAGACACTGATTTCATATCCACAAGAAAGAGCGAAAATCCCTTAAGCAGGAAAAGCCAATAGAGCTAAGAAAAGGCAATTACGCTCGAACCAATCAAACAAATTGCAAGTTTGACATCAACGAAGCTGAACTTACCCCCGCATAAAGAATAGAGACTACTACGTATGCTATATATTTTATATATTAAGTACTTAACAACATATTATGATCAATAAACAATCATAATTACAGTTCTGACACCAAGCCCCCACATAAATTCTAACCTAATTATTAAGCATATTTAGTCAGCATTTGTTTCACGTAAAAGTACAGTCAGACCTCTTATACCGAAATGTCGGGATAATGAGGAATGATAATGAGATGCCGCTATATAACGTAATATTACAAACAAATACAGTAAAAGAGTTGACTAATCAGTAACAAATGAGTCTATTCGTTTAATCTATTCGACTTTGTTTTGCTATGCAATTCCACAATGCACGAAAGGCTTTACTGCGCCTTTAGTAGAGAAGATTTTGAACTACCTTTATCATCAACATTCTCTTTGTCTGCAGGAAGAAATAATTTCATCGTCTGTTTCTTCCTAGCGAATCATCTGCTATACAGCCAATCATTATTCTATTTTTGATCACGTGAAAACTTGTAATTAGTAGCCTATGCAAAAATCCTTGGTATCGAATCAGTGACGGTATAACTATTACAGAAGATTTCGTTATTATTATAACGAGTTTTTACTAATTAAAAATGGGGGAAGCAGGTAAAACGAAAATTCGATATAACGAGGTTTGACTGTAGTACAGTAATCCCATGTAGATATCTACACAAAAAATTTTGACCTTCGTCGTACGGGGCCTTGTTTTTAATCATGACTTCATCAACAGCAACACCGACGACATCCCAATCTGTCATAAGAAACATTGGGGCTAATTCTAATGTGACTGATCTTTTAGAGAAAATTGCCTCACTCATCGATACATGCGAATTTCAGTCGGCACACACATTATGTACAAGAGCGTTGAGCATTGAGCCAGAGAATACCCAATTGTTGGAGACAACAGGCACCATAGAGTTAGAATTGGAAATGTATGAGCAGGCGAAAGAGGTAAATTTTAGTGATTTGCCTTGTGTAAAGAAATCAATGCATAATATATCCAATACGAATGCTTCTTTTCACGTTTCTACTAGCACTTTGCAAAAGCAATATCAATATCCCCAACCAAAGGCTATTCGAAATATATGTACATGGGACAAATGAGTGAAGGCCTTGATTCTGTGAGATATTTTCAAAAAGGCGTAGATTTGATGAGTAATGAATTAATCCAAGTAGAAGGCAACTTGGATGAAGCAAAGACGCTACGTCGGAAAATTTCAAGTGCCTTATGTTCCATGACGGAAATATATTTGACTGATTGTTGGTAAACATACAGACTCGATAGTTCTTGATAACAATGTCTTTATGTTTGTTCTAAACATTTTCCTTTTCCCACCCGACTGATTAGTTTTGAACCAGATGCTGAAATGAAGTGTGATCTATATTTAAATCAAGCATTAGATGTTGATAATGAAAGTCCCGAAGTGTATCAGTTATTGGCATCTGTGAGACTTTCGCA